>QODF01000069.1:265330-297942 GCA_024372805.1 Oostethus manadensis
GAAAGATGAGAACAGGAGGATGACAATGATAAGGATGATGGGGAGGAGGAAGAATGAGAACAGGAGGATGAGGGGAAAGATGAGAACAGGATGTAGGTGAGAACAGGAGGGAGAAGTATGAGAAAAGGATGATTATGGTGAGAAAGAATGATGATTATGGTGATTAGATGGATGATGTTAATAAAGAATGCCAACAGGAGGATGAGGAGAAAGATGAGAACAGGATGTTGGCGAGAACAGGAGAAGGAAGTAAGAAGATGAGGAGAAAAAGGAGCTATGAGAAAAGGATAATTATGACGACTATAATACGAAAGAATGATGATCATGGTGATGAGAAGATGTTGAGGAAGAATGAGAAGAAGAGGATGACAGGAATGATGACAATGAAGGATGATGAGGAAGGATGAAAACACTATGATGACGATGAGGAGGGGGAAGGATGAGAACAGAATGACGACAACAGGATGATTACGAAGAGGAAGAAGAAGGTTAAAAAAGAATGATGATGATGATAATGACGCGGAAGAAGGACAGTATGACGGTGAAAACGGGAGCAGGAGGAAAACTGGAGAAAAGGATGAATATGATGAAGATGATGTGAAATAAAGATGATGATGAGGATCTCATCATCTCATGATGATGAGATGGATGATGTCAAGGAAGAATGGGAACAGAACGATTACAAGAACGATGACTATGATGACATTGAGAAGGAGGATGATGAGGAAGAATGATAACAGGATGATAATGAGGAGATGATCAGAACAGGATGACGATTAGAAGGAAGAGGAAGATGACAAAAGGATGATGAGGGTGGTTATTATGAAGACGATGAGAAAGAATGATATGGTGATGAGAACTAGATGATGATGATGGCTATGATTATCATGAGAAGGATGACGATGAGGAAGGATGGCAACAGGATGATAATGATGACAGAGAGGATGCTAAGGTAGGATGAAAACAGGTTGATCATGATGATAAGGAGGATGCGGAGGTAGAATAAGGAAAGGATGATGATGATTACAATTATGATGAGAAGGAGGATGATGAGGAGGAAAGATGTGGATGCTGAGGAAGGACGAGATCAGGTTGATAATGATGAGGGGGATGCTGAGGAAGGACAAGAACAGGATGATGAGGATGAGAGGAAGGATGCTGTGGTAGAATGAGAACAGGATGATGATGATTATAATTATGATGAGAAGGAGGATGATGAGGAAGGACGAGAACAGGATGATGAGGATGAGAAGGAGAAGAATGATGAGGAAAGATGAGGATGCTGAGGAAGGACCAGAACAGGTTTATGATGATGAGGGGGATGCTGAGGAAGGACAAGAACAGGATGATGAGGATGAGAGGAAGGATGCTTAAGTACAATGAGAACAGGATGATGATGATTATAATTATGATGAGAGGGAGGATGATGAGGAAGGACAAGAACAGGGTGATGAGGATGAGAGGAAGGATGCTTAAGTACAATGAGAACAGGATGATGATGATTATAATTATGATGAGAGGGAGGATGATGAGGAAGGACAAGAACAGGGTGATGAGGATGAGAGGAAGGATGCTTAAGTACAATGAGAACAGGATGATGATGATTATAATTATGATGAGAGGGAGGATGATGAGGAAGGACAAGAACAGGGTGATGAGGATGAGAGGAAGGATGCTTAAGTACAATGAGAACAGGATGATGATGATTATAATTATGATGAGAGGGAGGATGATGAGGAAGGACAAGAACAGGGTGATGAGGATGAGAGGAAGGATGCTTAAGTACAATGAGAACAGGATGATGATGATTATAATTATGATGAGAGGGAGGATGATGAGGAAGGACAAGAACAGGGTGATGAGGATGAGAGGAAGGATGCTTAAGTACAATGAGAACAGGATGATGATGATTATAATTATGATGAGAGGGAGGATGATGAGGAAGGACAAGAACAGGGTGATGAGGATGAGAGGAAGGATGCTTAAGTACAATGAGAACAGGATGATGATGATTATAATTATGACGAGAGGGAGAATGATGAGGAAGGACGAGAACAGGGTGATGAGGATGAGAAGGAGAAGAATGATGAGGAAAGATGAAGATGCTGAGGAAGGACCAGAACATGTTGATGACGATGGGGGGGATGCTGAGGAAGGACATGAACAGGATGATGATGATGATAATAATTATGATGTGGAGGAAGGACGAGAACAGGGTGATGAGGATGAGAAGGAGAAGAATGATGAGGAAAGTGAGGATGCTGAGGAAGGACGAGAATACACATGAGATAATTATAATAATGATGAGAAGGAGGAGCAGGATGGATGAAAACTGAACGATAAGGATGAGAATGAGCATGAGAACGGGATGAGAAGGAGGGGGAAGGACGGGAACAGAATGATGGGGATGAGAATGAGGAAGATGACATGGATGGATGAGAACAAGACGATGAGGGTGTGACTTCCTTGGCGTAAAGACACGAGGTAGTGAGACCTGTGATGACGTCACTCACCACTTGTGTACTTTCCTCATGTCTTGTCGCCATGGTGATATCTTGACGCCAAGCCCCTCCCACTAAGGTGAACGTAGGGTGGGTGGGGCTGATCTTCCCCACCGGCCCCCACCCCCCACCCCCACTCTAGTTTGTTTTGATGCTAGGACGACAAATTGCAATGCTCACTGCAGGATTGACATCTGTGTGTGTGTGTGTAAAAATGTAACACACCCGAGCACGCACACACACACACAGTCCAATGTCAGCAGAGAAGGTAGTCAGCCGAGTGCGTGTGTGTGTGTGCGTGTGTGTGTGCACCAACACGAAAGGAAGCCACAGAGGAAGAAGAAGAAGAAGAAGGGTAGAGTCAAACACTGAGGGGGGGTGATGGACGTGGACATACGCAGCATAGAGACAGAAACAATGTGAGCTAATTAAAGAGAGACATCTTGCCGGGGGTGTCGTGGTTGTTAGTAGGCCAAAGCAGAGGATGCTGGGTAATAAATCACACCCTTCATTGTGTGTTCACGCGCTTGACGCGTCTTATTGTACGGCACTTACGAGTCGCATGGCACGCGTGCAGTAAGGCTGTCAATCATGTCGGTGTTGATCGATCGGATGCCCATTGCTTATTCGGTTACACAACAACCGCGTCAGTCACATGACCCTGAGCAGAACCTACATGAAGAAAATGGATGTTTGTTGATTGTTTGACAGCGCCACCTGGAGGTCTGGAGTGGTTTCTCTTCGTGATCGACTCTTTTCTTATTGTTTGCGCTTTGGCCATTTCTGGCTTGCTCAACACCACTTGCTTATTTTCCGACGTGCGGCGTGCACGTGCAACACCGTGCACCGTCACCGGGCCGCTCTGCGATTGGCGGCGGCGAATGAGCTATTAGTGGAGGTGTTTAGGGCGGGATTAAATCAGCCACCTAATCAATGGTGACTGCTACACTACGCACTGGTGGGCTAAAGCTAAAGAAGACGTGAGGAGCAAAAGAGGAGCAGATGAGGAGAGAAATGAAGAGGCGTGAGGAAGTTTGCCGGTGGGGAAGACGGAGGAGAAAAGCCCGATGAAGGGCAGGAGGTAGAGGTGGAGCGAGCCTCCTTTCATTGGCTGTGCTGGGATGTATGGAAGCACATTACCCCCCCCCACAGTGCCCCATTCACTGTGTGTGTGTGCGTGTGTGCGTGTGTGTGTGTGTGTGCAACTAAAGAGCAACAACCAAACACAAAGCCATGACTCATCACACACACACACACACACATTCCTCTAGTGTCCCAGTAGAAGCGCTACGCGTCGTCATGGCAACAAGTGGACATGCGTAGCAATATGGCAGCTGCACACTTTGTAAAGCTCTACTACGGAGGCAGTCCAAGGACGAATGCCGGATCCTTCCAAAGATGAATGATGAGTCAGATCGTTCCAGGGATGAACGTTGGATTCTTCCTAGAAGGAATGTTGGATACTTCTAAGGCTGAATATCAGATTCTTCCAAGGATGAATGTTGAGTTGGATCCTTTCATGGATGAATGTCCAATATTTGGAGGAGGGATGTCTGATCCTCCAAAGATGACTGTTGGTTCCTTCCTTGAAGAAATGTTGTCTCCTTCTTTGAAGGAGCGTTGGCTCTTTCCTTGAAGGAATGTTGGATCCTTCCAGGGATGAATGTTGGGTTCTTCCAAGGACTAAGGTCGGATCGTCCGATGGATGACTGTTAAATCTTCCAAGAAAGAATGTTGGATCCTTCCAAATAATAATGATGGTTTCTTCCAAGGATAAATGTCAAATCTTCCCAAGGATGAATGTCAGATTCTTCCAAGGATGAATACTGGGCCCTTCCAAATATAAATATTGACTCCTTCCATGTATGATTTCAAATACTTTGTAGGATGATTGTTGGATATTTAAATGTTGTATTCTTCCAAGGATGAATGTCAGGTCGGATCCTTCCATGGATGAATATCGGATCCTTTCAAGTATTATTGTCAATACTTTCTAGTATGATTGTTAAATACTTCCAGGAAGTAATATTGGATGCTTCCAAGAATAGATGTTGGATCTGTTCAAGGATGAATCTTGGTTACTACCAAGGATGGAATGTTGGATCCGTCAAAGGATGAATGTAAGGTAGGATCCTTCCATGGATGATTATCGGATCCTTCCTAGAAGGTTTTTTTGGATCTTTCCAAGTGTTATTGTCAATACTTTCTAGGATGATTGTTTAATTCTTCCAGGAAGTAATGTTGGGTTGGATCCTTCCAAGAATGAATGTTGGATCCGTCAAAGGATGAATGTCAGGTCGGATCCTTCCATTGGTTGAACCTTCGATCCTTCCTAGAAGGAATGTTGGATCCTTCCAGGAAATGATGAACTCACCAAGTGACAAACTGGTTTCCATGACAACAGTGGATCCGTTTACCTCGGTAACGTGACCAGAAGCAGCACATACGTAATGAAATGAACGTTAGACGTGCGCGTGAGTGGGTGGGGCGTTCGCGCTCATCATGCCAACAGAGCCGGTGTCGAACGAAACATGACGTCACGCGGCATCAGTTCTGCTGGTTCAGATTGAGGTCACATTGAGGGAAAAACCACATTCCCGAGTGTTAGCTTGTGTGGGCGCCATGTGTGGACTGTGTCACCACGGAGGAGCACACGAGTGTCGCCAACGACCGCAAAGTGACACAGCTATTCACTCTCACTCCTCCTTGGCCGGGCCCTCCGTAATCCCATTATGCGTGGCAATGAGCTGCCAGCGTCGGTCACCATCGTCGCCATGCCGACGTGCCGCCGCAGGCCGGCCCCTGTACAGTCGGCCAATGGGAAGTGTCCCGGTTGATTAGCCACCCGTAATCTCGTTAGATGTCCCCGCCCCTTCCACGGGGACACACCGAGGACGGAGGGAAACACAAACAGAACTTTTGGGCTGACACGACACCCCCTCTGGCGGCCATGCCGGACATCCAGATGGTAGAGGCGGTGGCCATGACTTCTGGGAAGAGCTTTTGTGGTCATTGTTCTTCCACAGCAAACTCCTCCAAGCACGCATTTATGGACAAAGTTGTTAGACACGACCTATTGTGTGCACACCGATGCTAGCTCGTAGTGCTAACAATGACGTCATGTGGTTTTCAAACTATGGGGCGCACACCCTAAGAGGCACTCGGTGTTATGACAGGAGGTGCACGGGGCTATCACAAACACGTTTCATTATTACTGTATTTTCCGGGAGGGCCGGCGCAGAAAATCTTTTTATCTCCAAAAGGGTGGCTGCTGCAAACAAAGTTTGGGGAGCACTGCTGTAGGGGAACCCTGCGTGGACACGTGGACATACGCTGGTGGAGACGTGAATCATTTTATGGACAATTAAGGTTGCTAACAGGGAAACAGCGCCAACTTTATAAAGTCGATGAATAGATTACCTCCACCAGGGAACTAATCCTAGTCTGAAGATTTGCGGATTTATGCTTGTAAAGCTCTGCTACCCAGCATGCCTTGTGGGCATTCGGAAGTAAGTTTGAAGTTACTAAGTAGTAGTTGTTGATGTATGTGATGCATTAACTTGCTGTGGATGTGGTCTTTGGTTCGTTGCACCGTGAGCAAGCATGTTGTTTGATGACCGCCTATATATAGCAACCCCCCTGGCCCGCGAAGCAAAAGGTTTGCCCATCGCTGTCGTAAAGTCACGTGACTGTGTGTCTCCAAACAACACCCCTTCACTTCGCACTGATGACTTTTGGAGACAACCGGGCTGACAGAGTGGATCTCTCATGTATCAGTCCAACTCCTACCTGGAGGTGTCCCACAGAGACAGGCCTGCTGCCGAGCACACACACACACACACACACAGACACACACACACACAAGTGGGACAGCCAGGTCTTAACTAGCCCGTCCTAAAAACACTTTTCTTGATTTGACTTCCCGTTTCATCTCTCGTGTGCACGATGACGCTGGCGGTGTGGAGGAGGAAGCTCAGCTTCCCCTAATATATCAAATAAAAAGTGGTGAAGTACATACTGCTGACTAAATACCTCCATCTTTTGTTCTGAACCAGCTACTGGTCACAGGTAACCGGCCGGTCATCGGATAAATGCCGGGCTTCATCCCGCCCTTCAGATGCGGTCCAGTCCAGCGCCTCACGCCCGAAGCCAGCTGGGATAGGCTCCATCATACCCCCACGACCCCAATGAAGATAAGCGGCATAGAAAACGGACGGACGAATGATGTAGGCCGGAAAAAAAACCCAGTTCCCGCCTCCTTGAATGAGGGGCAACCGCCACTTATGCGGCCATAGACAGGGTGCAGAAGGCGGGACGTGGCTAATTGCTGCAGGGTTTCTGCTCTGGGAACTTTTGCCACACGACCGTCGGATGGAATGGATGATTTGCTCTGACTCGATTGGAGACAATCATGTCCAATTTGGACCCTCCCCTCCACAACCCCCCACTGACGCACCCGGAAGTCAAATTCAGCATATTTGAATCCGTTCTGCTCGGCCAATCAGGATGACAGAAATGCTGGCAAAACGCACACACACAACGTAGTTAATCTCCACTTAATGTATTAACCGCATCACCCATCGCCATGACGACGCCTCCTGCGGACACGTGAGTGCAGCACGAGAAGCGCAACGTTAATCCCCCCCCCCCCCCCCCCCCCCCCCCCCCCCCCACACACACACACACTTGGGAAGTTTTTTTGGCACAAAAGCAACTTCAAGCAAACGCGTTGTACATTTTATTGTATTTATCGTTAGTATAAAATACATTTGTCATTTTTTCCTCTTTTTTTAATAAAAACAGAAACGTTCTAGACTCGGACGCATGCTCTTCACGACGCGCGGTTTCCGGGATTGTCGTTCAGGAGGAAAAGGACCGCGAAGGCGTCGCCGAGTCTCCGCAGGCCGTGCCGGTGGAGGTCACAACGGGACGCCCACGACGGCCTCAAGTGGGTGGGGCGCCGTTGACGTAGCTCAGGTGGAAGTGGCGCCGCGTGCTGCTCATCCCGCGGCGGCAGGGCGGCTCCCGGAAGTTCCAGAGGAGGCAGGCCAGCAGGGAGACAACGGCGGCCACCAGGAGGCAGAGGAGGGCCGGGGAGAGCGGGGTCCGGGGAGCCCTGCTGCTGGAAGGGGGCAGGAGGGGTTGGCACCTGAATAATGGATTCAAATTAGTCTTTACTGGGACCACAGATGCATGTAACAGCTGGAGGATGTACGACTATTTCTTTTATCACTTTTTTTTCCCTCCTCCTCGCGGCCAGGCGGACGACGCGCACGCACGCGCACGCACGCAGGCTAAGGATCCAATCAAAGACGTAATTGTTAGTACCAGTCAGACAAGCGTGGCGTTCATCTGGGCGCTCCGCGAGCATCCGGCAAACCAGCAGCCGTCCTAACATTCTTATTAAGGCTTATTTGTGCGCTGTGTCACACACGCACACACGCACCCCTTCTCTCTTTACTCCTTTTCACCCCGATTCTCTCTCTCTCTCTCTCTCTCTCTCTCTCGAAGCTCGAGGAGAAGACGCAGTACCCACTGATACCATGGGGGGCAGTGTTGGGGTTTAAAGCTAACCAGAGAGCATGGATGTCTACTCCAGTGGAAGTATTTGTGTGTGTGTGTGTGTGTGTGTAGGACTTAGTCACCTTTGTTGAGGAAGAAGCTCAGCTTCATCCCAACATGACGCCCCCTCCTCCTCTTCATCATCATCGTAATCATCATCATCATAGTCAGTCTGAAACAACACTTCCTGTTTGTTTGTGTTGAAGGACGACATCACAAGTGGACTGACCCGGACTGACTCCCGCATCCTATGAGGCCGGGAGTTTAGGACCCGAGAGGGGTCGTCATGGCAACACGGGCTCTCAGCAACGCCAGGCAGCGGAGGGTCCGGTTTGTCGCCGACGCTGGGCTGTGACAACATTCATCATCATCAGAAGTCAAACGCAAGAAAAACCCCCCCACAAAAGTAGTGTCCATTTTTGCTTTCTTGCCGTGAAATCAGTACTAACGAGCAGAATGTGACTGCCTAGCGGAGATGCAACCAACCTTTCTGTCGGCCTGCACGGCTTTACAGCAGGAAGGCGGGGAGGTGCTCTGGCCTCCTAGCCACGCCCTCACACGCCCGTCAAAGCCGACCGACTCGCCGTTTTGGTCGTCTGGTGTGGAGGTCACCCACCGGTTCCAATCACGGGGGGTAGTGTTCTTCTCGCCTGAGTGAGGGGGCGAGGCGTTCGAGTCCTGCGAGCCGAGAAGAGACGCGTCACCGAGGACATGCCCATCCACACCAGCATGCGTCCACGCGACTCACCAGCTCCGCCTCCTGGTTGATGGCGTCATTGCTGATGTCGGAGCTGAAGGAACTGATGTAGCTCCGCCTCTTTAACCGCACACCTGCAAGCCAAGACAAGCAGGAAGTGACCAATGACCGATCATCTCATCTGCATCCCGGTAGGCCCTCCCCCCCACCTGTGCAGGCGCTGAAGTAGGAGTCGCTGCTACAGGAGACCGAGCGTCCAACATCCACTGAAGGGTCCCATTCCAGGTGCTCATGGGAAGGCGAGGGTGGAGAAGATGGAGGGTGGTGGTCTGAGAAGAGAAGATGATCGAGTCCACCTTTAAGGCTGACTGGCAGGTCCGGGGGGGCTCCCTCCTCCTCAAACAACGTCTCTGACGGGCAGCCGGAATCTGTAGGCGGAGTTAGCATGAAGTCATCCTCAAACACCTGCGTGAAGAAGAGGAGAAAAGCATGAACACCACACGAGACGAGTGCGTGTCGTCGCTGGGTGCTCACCAGTTTCATGCTGAGCAGACGCATGTGTGCCCGTCCAATGTTGTTGTATACGTGACTGCAGCCCCTCAACAGCTCCAGCAGGTTGCACTCCACACGCTGAGCGTCAGACACCTCGCAGAGTTGGATCAGCGCCTCGCCGCGCTCCAGCAGGCCGCTGACCCGGCCCGAGTTCAGGCATACGCACTCCTGGAAGGACTAGTGTGGACCGTACCATGATGGTGACCTTGTGTTACGTCACACGCACGCATTCGTACCTGGAGTTGTCTGAGCTTCTCACAGGTGTTTCCTTTCAGCTGTTGAATGCCTAGTAGACGAAGCTCCTGCTCAGCCAACCAGAGAGCAAGCTCCTCCCTCTCAGCCTCAAACTCCTCCCACCGGCATACAAAGTTCTGGAAGAGTTTGCGAGTTTTGGTTTCGTTGTCGTTCATCTGGCTCAGACTCGTCAGCGTGAAAAAATTCAGACCTCGAGTCGCCCCGTGATGGACTCCAGCTTGATGCTGACGTCGTCCCATCGCTGGCTGCACTCCCTCGCCGCCGCCAGCAAACGCGACCGCATGGCGCCCTTGAACAGCCGAGTCAGCGTTCGATTCCTGTAGGTCAGCCCGTCCAGCTGCACGAGCCGCGTTCCCGCCTCGCAGCGCAGTCTCTGCGAGAAGACGACGCATGGTTCTACCGAGTCATGGTTTGTCCTAATCTTCCTCACCTCAAACGTCCTCAGGTCCTCCTTGGCACTCGTGTACGTTGCCTGGGTCCAGTTCTGGGAGCAGACAGCCTGTTCGACCAGTCGGAGCCACGCATCCAAGTGGGCGTGTTCCTTCATGAAGGCGTGCCACAGCAGCCAGCGTCTCTCCAGCCTGGGGGTGAGAAGAACCGACGATGACTTAGCGGATCATTTATCATCTCCTGGTTCTGCACCCAGACACTCACTGCTCACACCCCAGCAGGTCGCCATCTTGGCTCCAGCCTCCCTCGGCCACCCGCGTCTCGGTCGAATCTGTCGATGAGTCACCGGACTCCAAGGCGGTCAAGTAGTCCCTGACATCGAAAGGGGGCGTGTCTGATTCAGACATCCTGACATTACCCCGTATTCGCCGCCTGGAGAAGACAACGTTGTTAAACATGCAATACCACTCGGTACCTTTGGGGGCGGTGGCTCGTCAACGTATCGGTACTTCTACCAAGCACACCGCGGCAAGCAAACTAAACTACCGCGTCCGTGGCTTTTTTTGGCTCGTTGCTTTTTGAAGCGCCCCGCCGCCACCTCCGGGGCTGGAGTGGAACATTACTGCCTGGGACTTCTCAAAGTTCTCCGCCAAGCCAGTCAGGTGCTCTGTGACGTCACCGCTGAGCCTTGGCAGAGGTCTCCCCGAGCTCTCGTTTGTCCTGTAGTGTGATGTTTTGTCCGTGTATCGGCGATGTCACTCTTTGAGTAGTCTTCATCACGATGACACCTGAGCCAAGCCGCTAAACGTTTCGTTGTTCAGTCGCATTCAGCCCCTCACTGTTGTCTCCCAAGGACAAAAAGACAGGGAACAAAGACATCCTCTGTCCTCTTCAGTCAGGAGAGAAGGTCTCTTGTGACGTGTCGAAAGGTTAGGAGGTGAAAGACTGGAAAGGGAGGAGAACAAGACGGTTCTCATGGTGTCGCATGGCCGCGTGGTCAAAGCTGTGGCATCCGAGACGTAACGGATCCGTTTATTCCCGACTTTTTGGGGTGTTGCCCTAAGTTTGTGTGCTTCCAGCCATCAGATTATTAGATGACGTATAAAATACTGGCATGACTGTACCTCCAAAAGGTGGACCAAACCCAAAGGACCTCACGCCATCTTCAAATTTTTTCTTGCTCTAAAAGGCCATGTGACTCACCCCGCCCCCACTCGCAAAAAGTCTCATCTGGTAAGAAGAAAAAGTTTTTGGCGATTATGTGAGCTCTGGGATCAGACGGAAAAGGACGAATGTTTGTGAAGGTGTCAGCAAAGCTTTTTGTCTGCGGGAGATGTTCATCTGGTGACCCAAATAGCAGACTTCGCAGATATGAATTTTAAATGAGAAGAATTATGCGGCCTGAAAGCCTTCAGGCTGAGCCGAGGACGTCACGTCACGTCGCTTCAAGCTGACCTCGGATCAGAGCTCATCAGGAGACTGTGACGCTGAGTGGACCTGGACTTGCACGGAAAGCTCACCTCAGCATGGAAGACAGCAGAGTGAGACCTCTGCACGTATTATTATTATTTGGACTTCCTGCTTGAAAAAATACCAACATGTGCCTTTTTTCTACTAAACCAGTTTAGTCAGGTCCAGGTATGGTCTGGTCCAGCCTTGTGCGGTCAGATTAGTACAGTCAAGTCCAGTCTTCTCCTGGTCCGGTTATGTCTAGTCGGGTTTGGCCTCGTCTGGTACAGTTAGGACTAGCCAGGTCTAGTTCTGAGGTATAGTCTGCTCCAGCCTGGTCCAGTATTGTCTGATCCGGCCTAGTCTTGTCTGGTAACGTGTGGGCCATTTATTGGTCAAGTCTTGTCTGCTACAGTTAGGTCCAATGATCAGGTCTGGTCTGGTCCTCGTAGGTCCAACCAGGTCTAGTTGTCAGGTCTAGTCTGGTCCAAGTATAGTCTGGTCTACCTTGGTCCAGTTTTGTCTGATCCGGCCTAGTCTTGTCTGGTAACGTGTGGGCCATTTATTGGTCAAGTCTCATTTGCTATAGTTCGGTTCAATGATCAGGTCTAATATGGTACCCGTAGGTCCAACCAGGTCTAGTTGTCAGATCTAGTCTGGTCCAAGTATAGTTTGGTCTAGCTTGGTCCAGTTTTGTCTGATCCGGCCTAGTCTAGTCTGGTAACGTGTGGGCCATTTATTGGTCAAGTCTCATTTGCTATAGTTCGGTCCAATGATCAGGTCTAATATGGTACCCGTAGGTCCAACCAGGTCTAGTTGTCAGGTCTAGTCTGGTCCAAAAAGGACCAGCCTGGTCCACTTCAATCTAGTCAAGTACAGTATGATCCATCTTGCTCCAGTATAGCCTTGTCTTGTCGCGTCTCGTCTGGTCCATCAAGATCCAGTGGTCGGGCTTGTCTGCTACGGTTTTGTCCAGTGGTCAGGTTGAGTCTGGTACACTTAGGTCCAGGCAGGTCTTTTTTTCCAGGTCTATTCGGGTCCAAATAGGACCGGCCTGGTCAGTCATCAGGTCCAGGTATAGTTTGGTACAGCTTGCTCTGGTCTAGTCTAGTCCAACTTGTTTTGTCCGGTCTGGATGTATCGCTTGGTCCAGCCTGGTCTGGTATTGTCTGATCCATTTAGGTATGTAGGTCCAGTGACCAGGTCTAGTCTGCTACACATAGGTCCAGCCAGGTTCAGTTGTCAGGTCTAGTCTAGTTTGGCAAGGACCAGCCTGGTTAGATTCAGTCTAGTCATGTCCAGGTATAGTCTGGTACAGCCTGCTCTGGCCTAGTCCGGCATTGTCCAGTCCGGCCTACTCTTGGTCTAGTCTGGTCCAGCAATGACCAGCCTGGTGTAGTTAGATTCAGTCTAGTCATGTCCAGGTATAGTCTGGTACAGCCTGCTCTGGCCTAGTCCGGCATTGTCCAGTCCGGCCTACTCTTGGCTTAGTCTGGTCCAGCAATGACCAGCCTGGTGTAGTTAGATTCAGTCTAGTCAGGTCCAGGTATAGTCTGGTCCACCCTAGTCCGGTCTTGTCTTGTTCATCTAGGTCCAGCCAGGTCCAGTGCTAGATTCGTCTGGTACATTTACATCCAGTGGTCAGATCTAGTCTGGCACACTTTGCTCCAGTCAGATTTAGTTGTTAGGTCTGGTCTAGTTATACTCAGTCTAGTCAGGTCCTGCCTGCTCCGGTCTAGTCCAACGTTGCCCGGTCCAATCTGAAGGTATAGTTTGGTCACAGCTTGGTCTGGTCTCATCTGGTCTATTTAGGTCCATCTAAGTCCGGCGTTGTCATGCGGCAGCATCCTCGCTAATTAAAGTAGAAGCGGACAGCGTCCTTGCGGCCGCCAGGAGACATCAGCCTGCAGATGGCGCCGCTCTACATAAGCTTGGCCGGCAGCCACGAGGAGGCGGAGCTACGGGGATGTGACGACAAAGGCACTTCATCAGCCCGTCATCACCCCGGTCAGGAAGCTTGCCTTAACCTGTCGAACTTTGTTGCCGTGACAACAAATGGTGGGAAGCGGGCCACCTGGACCCAGGGTGGATGTCGAGCGCAGATCATGTGACACAGTCATGCGATACGGGACGTGGCAGCGCTCACGATACAACCGCTATTCATTGACATCCCACGAGACGTAACAAGTAGATGCGGTCAGAGGTCAAATAAGGTCATGTTGACTACACGGACTAAAGTATCGGGTCTACGTGCTGATCTTTTGGTGCGTGTGTGACACGAAGGATTTTGTCACGTTCTTGTAACCCGACGGACCACACTGTGGATCGTCCCGACGCTGAGCGCGGGAGGGGCGTGGCTTCTTTGCAGGTCACGAGGGCGTGCGTGGATAATGTCATGCTGGTGACACATGATCACATGCAACACTATGGTATCCACTATGGCCTGGACCGCGCCACTCCAGATAATGCAAATTCAAATTTTACGTGGCGAAAACAATACAAAATAATTGTAAAGATATCAAAATGCCGGCCCTTCCAACTTCCTTTGGCCCCGTGGCGTGTTATTTCCATTCGAAAGTCAGCAGAACGATACAGTGTAGGGGCCGACGGGCAATAACAACAAATTTTTGCAAAAACTCCTAACAAAAACCGAAGGATGATGATGTCATAGTCTTGCGGTGTGGCTACCGCTTATGTTTGGTTAAGTCAGGGGTGTCCAAAGTGAGGCCCCGGGGGCCTTTCTGTGCTCACGGCTGAGTTTGGATAGTCCCTCAGTATACTAAAAATGAAACAAATTCATAACGAGATATATTGTTAGATAACACGCTAATTTGCGTTGTCAAAACACAAAGGTAAGATTTTGGGCATCGTTCATGGACACGGCCGCACCCAATTTGTCAGTAAAAGTTTGCACATTATGACATCGTCATGTTTTGTTTACACTTTCTATTCATGTCAATTCAATTAGTCCGGCAAAGTAACACCTGTCACGTCACCACGGCAACACAGGGTCACCTCCACGCTCACACACACGCTTCTATACTTCCGCGGGACTGACGAGCCAAAACCGGTTCTGGAGCGGCGTTAATAATCACCCTGCACGTCACGTGACGGGAGACGTAAACAAAGCAGGAAGCCCAAAGTTAACGAGGCCTCGTTGCAGTGAAGACACGAACGGACAGCTCACCTGCTGGCAGGTGACGTCGTCGACGCTGGCAAAGGAAAAGCAAGAAAACAGCAAGAAGAAAGCAGACGTACCGCGTAAGCGAGCGCTTCAGCCACACTGAGCAACGTGAAGGTAACATGAACCTTACCTGCTGTGGGGCCACGCCCCCTCTGCTGAACACGCCCCGCCCTCCGCGCACACCTGAAACCACTCAACTTGTGTTTGCAGAGCGTGACCTACTTAGCCGCCTTCCACGCGCCTTCCACAGCCCAGGGAGTCAGATTGGCGGCTGTACACACACCCACCACCTGACCTGTGTGTTGGCGTGCATGCAAATGAGCGTCATCTTCTTGTCTGTCAAATGACGAACAGTAAAACTCAAACATTTTATCGGGAAATGACATAAGGTGGCCAACTTCCCATTAGCATATTTGCGAGTCAGGGCTCTTCTCTTCATCGTTGACGAAAAGTCATTTAAAAATTACGTGATAGTCCAGTTTGAGCCAAGAACTAACTGGACACGCACACAGAGTGACCCGTCACCCCTTCAGGGCGCCCAGACGTCCGATGACCGATGGCGCGTCCATTGTCCTCCTGTCAGCCAATAATAGTCCTATTGTTCACCCAGTCAGCCAATCGGCGCACTCCCCTGCCCATAAACTGACCAATTGGCTTGCAGATACCCTTTTTGAACCCCCCTCCCTCTTACCGCCATCTCTTTTGTTCTAACGTATGTTTGACTAAACTTTTTCCAGCGAGGGCCGCATACTGAAAAATCTAAAATTCAAAGGATGTAAAAGGCTAAAAAATACAGCCAAACCTTGGTTAGTGTCCGCTCTGGTTAGCAAGGTTGACAATTTATGTCAGAATTGTCTGGTTGGCCTATGCTACAGTGCCTGTTTTGTCGCATTATTATTATTTGTATCCCATAAGTTCCTTGTTAGCAGCCCATTAGCTTGCCAATACGTGTCAACGGGAAACGGAAGTCGGCTCTGTGCTAATTCTGTGCTAACGGTAAGCCATAACCCGCAATAACCCGCCGTGGAGCCAAAAGACGGCGAGAAACACTATTGAATTCAAGAAATAACTCATAGCAAAACAAGAAGGTGGTGCCCAAGTGGCTCTCACGCAAGGTACAAATCACAGTTTTTGTCATTTCAATGAACTGATGTGCATTTTGAAGTGTTTTTGGACTTAAAAGTGTTTTGGGTTAAGATTTATGGCATTGTGGAACAAAACAATTCCATTTACATTTTGTTATGGAAAGATTTCATTGGGTCAGAGTACGTTTTGCTAAGAGTAGGACATTCTGGAATGAATTCATTCATCGTAAGACAAATCTTTGTGTTATTATTTGGTTACAAGATTGTACTCTATTTCTTTTAGTTTGTTTTAGACAAGTTTTGCGTTATTATAAGTTATTAGTATTAACATTTCAGCTTAATCTCTTTAGATTCTGCATTTGTGCTCTATTTTTCCACATTTTAATACCAAAAACAAAATTAGCCGCGGGTGTCAAATAGCCCCTGTGCTGCACTTTGGACTAGCAACTAACGTTGTGTTTTTTTTATTTAATTTTCCGTCTTTTAAAAAAATTTCAGAACTAGGAGATTTTTGTGTGGCATCAAGTGGACTTGCAGCTCAATGACGTCGCTAAAAAGGCCAAAGATCGCGTTCTTTCCTCATGTAGCTCCCCGTGCTACATGCTAGCGATGCTAGCTGCCGGGTTTAAATGTGACGCCGTACAGGTTTCAGCAAATCTGCCTCCCGGAAAGAGTTTTAAGAACTATTCAATGGATGACACGTCGTGTTATCATCCGGGTGTGTGAGTTTGATGGGAGATCAAACTTTAAGTAAACTTTAAGTTGGTTCTGTTGAGAAACACGGCGAAGAAGAATCGTTCACGTGAGGAGGAGGAGGAAAATGGCGGTCTTTAAAGTCCGCTCTGCCCCCTGGCGGTCAGACCGGAGATGTGCACGTGCAGAATGTAGGTCACGATGTAAATGACGTAAACATAAACAACAGAAGGTGAAGAATTTTCCCAAGGCGGGAGAAACAAGCGTGTCACGGCGTGTTCTTTATGCTCTGCCTCGCTTTCCTGCTCCCCTTACCGTGACAAACACACTGGAACATTTGCGCTTTTGAACGTGTCCTTTCATGTCTGACATCAGAGGGAGTTTGAAACGCTGATCGATACCGTTGATCTCCATTATCGCCATGTTTGAACAATGCGTATCAAAAAAGACGAGTGGCGATATCAATGTCAACAAAGAAGGCCCTTTGTGGCTTTCATGTCGTCGTTATTGAGGATTTAACGCTTAAAAAAGAAGGCATTAGGTGACGTCAGAGGGCTCGCGCACGCTAACGTGTTGCTAAGCAGAGTTGGGACAAATTACTTTTAAAATAAAAGTTATTACTTATTTAGACACAAAAAAATGAACTAGTAACAAATTTGCTCCCTCGTGAATGGCATTTATTGACACACGGTAATGCGGGTGTTTTAGGATTTGTCACTTTCGGTGATTTAGTAGAAAAAAGACAGGAAGACCTGAACTCTGTAGATCTAAAAAAAAAAAAAAGGTGCTAAAAACGAAATAAAATAACTGATACAAATCGGACACAACTTGACGAGTCCAAACCAAAACACAAGCTAATGTTTATTTAACGAGGCTAATCCCGTTAAATGAACCGCGGCGTTGCACAGCTGTTCTTTGGCGACCCCTGCCGGTCATTCAGGATTACTGCACCTCCTTTCCCCCCCTTTCCGATGGAATTATTAATATTCATCGCGTCCGACGCCGCAGCTGCTGCTTGTTTGCACACAAAGTCTTCTTCATGTTAGCTATCATTCCGTTCAGACACGACAAATATCCACACACACGGACGACCGGCGAGGATTTAATGCCACTACAGAGATAATCAGATGATAAACGGCGAAACCGAGCCGCCGTGTTGTGTTAATGATCTTTGAAAGACGCATCAATGGAAGTCTGATGGCAGTTCAAGCGGCTCATTAGCAGATTAAACATCATCCAGGTGTTTGATGGCGGCACCACTCCACTTTAAAACCGGACCCCCGGCACCGCCACGGCTCAAAAACATCTTAAATACCCGAGAGAGAACTTTTTGGGGGAGAACCTCCGCAGCGGTCCCGTTATGGAGCAGAGCAGACCGTCGGACTTCAGCATCGAGCGCATCCTCTCCGTGGAGCTCGGACACCGGAAGCCGACCCGAGCCACTTCTGCGCCGGAGCTCCACGAGGTGCCCCCCGCTGGATTCGGCGTGGACGCTGCGAACCTGAGGCCGGCAGCTCCGGTGCCGATACCGGCCTGCTTGCAGTACTTCAGAGAACCGTTCTACCCGTACCCAATCGGCCACCGGCACACACAAGCTTGCAGCTTCCACCCGAACTCCTCCATGATCCTTTCCTTCAGCCCGGACTCGTCAGGTAAGCCCTTCTGGGTTTGGCCCGAAACTGCTGCTGAACGTGACTAACCACGCGTGTCCTCCTCCTCGTGCAGATGCGCAGGCGTGGTCCGGTTACCATGGCTACCGCCCGGCAGGCCCTCCGGTGCAGCTGCCGCGCCAAAAGCCCCGGATGAGGACGGTCTTCACGGACTATCAGACCAAACATCTGGAGAGCCTCTTCTCCATCGCCGACTACCCGCCGGTGGAGGCGCGCGCACAGGTGGCCAGGAGCGCGGGCCTCAGCGAGGAGACGGTCCGGGTGAGTCTCGCACCCTCAGCCAGCCCGGGGCGCTTCCACGCATCCAAGGGCTGTTGTTGTCCGACTGGCCGCTGGGGGCGCCATTTCCTTCTGGTCTAAAAAGTGTCGTTTTTGTCCCCCCTGTCAGGTTTGGTTCAAGAACCGCAGGGCCAGGAGGAAGCGTCAGTGCAGCGGTTCAAAGGTCAGCCCCCCGCCTCCCAGCACAGGAACCGACAAGCTCCTCAGAACCGTACTCTGACCTGGGGTCAGCTGACCCTGGCGCCGCTTTACCCACTATTTCATTTTTCCTAATTTATTCAAGCGCGCGTAACAAAGAAATCGCTTTTTTGGGTCACATTTCACAATAAATGTTCATTTGGAACTCGCCGGGTTGCTGCTCGTTATTGTTAACTCAGCAGAGATGAGGGTGCACCTGAAATAAGCGTAAAAAGAAATAGAAAAGCGACACCAAATCACTTTTATTTCCTAGAATATTGACCGAGTCGGCACAGTCGGATGCGTTTCCATGCTTAAAGACAAAGTACGCGGCATGCGGTGACTTCATGTGGGCATCACTACGCTCATGTGACCGTCTCACACACACACACACACACACACACACTTTGGACCGGAACCAGAACACCAAAAAACCCCCACTAAAGAACAAAAAGTACACTTGGTGAGGTTATTGAAAGGACAAAGCTTATATACAGTACATAAAACACAGTGGCCAGGATCTGAATATAACCACTTCAACACACAAAAAGAGGACTTTTCCGACTCGCCGGTACACCAGTACGCTCGATGCAAGTAGAACCGTCTTGAGTTTGGTGCGGTCCTTGAAAACGAGCTACTGTGCAAGCCCGCATGTAGCGCGGTAGAGCTAACTGCGAAATAGTGACACCTGGTGGCCAAAGCGCGGTGTGACCGCCGCGCTTGCAGAAGCTAATGCGGAAACGAACGCTAAGGAGGGAACGTTGGCCACAACCGAAGGCCTCGCGAGCGTCGGGTGACGGCTGGGCTGATTATCGCCATCAAAGACGGAAGGCGTAAAGCTGTTGGTAACACGCGGCCGTGGTACGCTTACATCAACGGCAGCGGGACTTGTTACGCTTGGGCGGATTAGCAGTTGCGGCGAAAGAGATAAAATGCGTGGCGCTTGTTTGTTCACTTTCTCATCCCGGCACATCCTCTGAGGAGGTCTTCAGCCCGGAAGCGGCGAGAAAAAGCTTATTTACTCTGTTTGAGCGAAAGCTAAAGACCTCATAAGCTGGGCTAACATGCTAACTAGCCGGTTAGTGTTGCCAACATCGTACGGTAAAGTCGCTATTGGCGGTCCTAAAAGACGTTGCTAAATTACGTCACCGTGGATCCCTTCCTGCTCCGATGACACATTTGCTTCGCTCGCTACGAAGTCAGCTAATAGCTCGGTGGGCTCTGGAAAACAGCGCCGCCTAGCATTTCAGCAGAGAATCGCACACCACATGCTTAAATGGGACCCTTTATACTCAGTTTTGTACTGGGTTCTGGACTCCACTAGAGCACCGAAAGCTTTCTAGATCTTCCAGACTCTGCGTCTTTTCCTGCAGTCTTACCTAGGGTGCCCTACCTCCCGCCCGAATGGTCTGTATAATTTACTCCACCCCCTGGCCCCATCCTGCTATGCCTCCCAAGCGCTGCCATGGAGTTCTGGACAGCCGCAGAACCGCCTTCCTAATTCTGGCGGAAGAGGAGTCGACAGTTGCATGCAGGTAGCACTCCCCCCGCACACTCTCCAATGCTACACTTGTCCCGTTACTTACACAAAACACACACCCTTGGGACACCGATAAACTGTTACTTACAGCTGCTCATCTGACTCTTCGACACGACCGAGTAACGTCGGAAAGGCGTCGGTCTTCAGCAACAGTTTGGCGGATAGTCCAGCTTGGTATTGCCAAACCAAATTAGCTTTCCCTCAAACCTGAACAAACATTTTCCTGGGAGCCGTTGCTCAACGTTGCCCGTATAAGGAAGTCCAGGTTTTGTGACGTCAGTATAAGTCAGAAAAGAAAAGTATAATAGGTCCCCTTTGACCCAGATGAGGAGCTAAGGAAAGCTCTAGCCTTGAGTCGAAAGGGACGGCGTAGTGACTACGCAGAAGCATAACAAGATATGTGCTTTCATGTCAGAGTCTCCAAAACTCTCCAATACCAGAAAAAGACCAGAAAATCAGCGCTCTGATAACAAAGTCGCTAAGGTGCCAACACTGGTTGGTTGTTCTTCTTCCGTGTTCACGTCGTGTAAGAAGCAGACGAGGTGAAGACTGAAGAAAACTATTGTCAGCAGCGCAGATGATAATTGTTCTGATAGACACAAAGCCACCAATGTTCTTCTCTAAAGTCGAGACAAACCACGCGGAACGCTAAGATCACAAACTAATGCTATGTTGTCAGCCTAGTAAACAAAGAGCAAGCTAAGCCGGTAGGTGAGATGCTAATGAAGGGAATACCTCAGGTGGGTGGGGTTCTTCAGCAGGAACGTTTGATCAAGATTTCAACAAGGCACTAAAGATTTAAAGAAGAAGGTGGACTGAGAGCAGTAGAGTGGAAGCTTTCACTGGGCTGGACGGACAACAGCGATTGGTAGCTAGCAGGAGGACGGCGGCGTGGTTAGGACTGCATCTCGGCTCGCAGCATCCACGGAAACCAACAGCAGAAGAGCAACCTGAAGAACAGGAAGACCAGTTGG
Source organism: Oostethus manadensis (assembly GCA_024372805.1). Classification (NCBI taxonomy): domain Eukaryota; kingdom Metazoa; phylum Chordata; class Actinopteri; order Syngnathiformes; family Syngnathidae; genus Oostethus; species Oostethus manadensis. Next base: position 286,339 of record QODF01000069.1, read on the forward strand.
AGGAAGATCCATGAACGTCTGCCATCTACGCATCCGTGTGATGCGGGACCTCACCTGGATATGGAGCTTTCGGAGGTCAGATCTTTCGGAGTACGTACAGTGTTGAAGTTACGCTTGGGCTGCGACACTGCAGGGGGGCAAACATGTCAATCGCATGGAGGACACACCCTGGATTTATGCAAGGTGCTGGTCTTCACTTAGCCTTTGTTGTGTTCTACACTAGAAGGCGACACTTACTGGTGACCTGGTGAACTTTCTTCACCGTGCAGTTGTCGTTTTGTGAGGCATCTTTAGGTCCTCCAATCCTGGAAGAAAAGACAATCAAGATGTGACTTCACTTGCTTTGATAAGAGTCGAAACACAAAAACCCTTACCTCTGGACCCGGGAAGGCGGAGCAAACACTCCATATTTGGGCAGGCAGCTGAAGTAGCGCACTCCGAACACCGAGCCATCGTGTTTGCCTGTGGGTTGGTCCAGCTCGATACCGAACCAGAAACCTGCAGGATGTCAACGTCTGCATTTCAACACCTTGGATACAACCGAAGGTTCTCGACATTATCAGTAAATAATCAAGGGATTTGGTTCAGATAGGAAGCAGCTTTGTTCTTAAGACAGAGCTCTGAGGGATACCACTTCCTCTGAGGCACAGAGCTGAGCTTCCACAAGTTTTGGAGTCCCTGAAATATCTTTACACTCAAAAACAAATTAGACATACCTGGAGCAAAGTCAGTTTTTCCAAAGAAGCGCACAATGCCGTGCTTCTGCCCGGCCACCAGGACCTGATCTCCAACCTCAACGTTCAGTCCTTCAGGATCCAGACTGACCACTGACGACTTTTTCTTCAGGGCTGCTCACACACACACACAAACACACACACACAAACACACACACACGCACACAAACACACACACACGCACACAGTCAGCACTAGTTCTCACTGAACATAATTTTCATGCTCCCAAAGATACTTGACCTTTCTCTTTCTTGTCCTTCTTGGTCTTCCCTGCGAGGCGTGAGGCCAGGTCCATGCGTGGAGTCCTGGGGGTCGACGTGACAGAGGAGACTGTCTGGTCCACAACCTTGGAGATCTTTGACACCGGAGCAAAAATCCCTGCCAACCAGGAGAGTTTTTACTTAGTTGTGCGACTGCAGCACCCCCTACTGGTAGGGACACAGCAGTGGCAGCATGGTGGTGGTGTTACCCAGTTTAGGTGGGCATATGAAGTAGCGCACGCCCCCAACGCTGCCGTCGTTCTTTCCCTCCGGCTCATCCAGCTCTACGCCGACCCACTGACCGCTGGCAAACTCTGTGGTACCGCAGAACCTCAGCGTCCCATTCTGAAAAACAAGTAGACATTTCTGTCTGAATGATCTCAGATGGTGTGATCCCTTTTCTGGTGAGGTTCTGGCTATGTGGAGGCGCGTGTCTTTGGCCTCAGCTGTAGTATGTTTCTATGTGATTCTGACCTTCATGTCGTCCAGAAGCACGCGGTCCCCCAGCTTCATACCCAGCGAGGACAGCATCAGGTTCCCGGGAATATTGTCGTAGTTGGGCAGCGTGGCCCTGGGAAGGTTACAGCTCAGCGGGACGGCGTCCAGCAGCAGCTGCTTCAGCTCTTTGGCCACCATGGCGGCCTCCGCCTTGTCCAGACTCATATCCATCGGGTCGGGGACCACCTCTGCTGGGCCATGGCCATTCTCATTCTGCAGAGAAAGAGAGAGGCCATGAAAACATCCATCATTAACTCTCAAGACTACTTCAGTGAGAGAATAAGAAGGAGTCAAGTTCTGACCCGGACGGTGGGGTTGGCGCCGTGCTCCAGCAGACACTTGACTGCGCCCAGGCACAGGTTGGAGGCCGCGATGTGCAGGGCCGTCCCGTAGTGGAAGTCACTGCACGTGGAGTTCAAGACTACACGGCAACACAGGACGTTAAAAGACGGCTCAGGTTACTGATGGTGGACACACGTCTTCCAGCGTCTACCTCGGGGTTTGGCAGCTTTGAGCAAAACTCGGACCAGTTCCGGGACGTCAAAGTAGGCGGCGTAATGCAGAGCGTTCATGTTTGTCCAGCGGCTCCTTAAACTCACATCGGCGCCCAGAGACATCAACTGGCTGGTGAGACGCAGCGCCGCTGCCGGGTCACCTGCACGCACACAGAAGACCAAGCTGAGACCAGGTCCACGTTTACACCAGCACTTCTGCAGACATCGTCATCCACATCTCACCAACGCCGTGTGCACCCGCCTTGCAGCTGTAGTGAAGCAGCGTCATGTCCGTCAGACCGTCACGGTCGTTCACGTGGCAGCCACGTTTCAGGATCTGACACCCAGAGACACACGTCGGCCATCGTTTGGTCACATGACTAAGACGTTTTCTGCTTTCAGTACTACAGATTGTTGTCCTCCACGGAACACGGCCTTTTAAAAGACCGGCACCAGCCGGGGCCCGGGCGAAATCTCACCTCGTTCCCGATGACGTCGATCTTGTGCTGCACCTGCGGAACCCACTGCCGCACGATGGCAAACAGCTCAGGAATGGTGGTGCGAGGGTCCATGAGGATCTCCAAACAGGCGGGGTCATTGGGGTCGAAGAAGGTGAAGCCTGAGGAGGACCACGCAAACGGATTGAAGGCGGATACACAGTGAGTAGTACTCTTTTTGGAATTCTGCCAATAAAGCCTTTTTTACCCCAAAAATGGCCAACGATGCTCTACAGTATCTACATATAATATGACATGCCTATTAACCAAACTACAGCGCCATTGTTATTATTACTGTTAAAACTGGCGATCCAACTACGTTACTGGTATGTGTATGTAAGGTAGCGTGCCCTTAATGTGGTAGGACAGTATGTAACATAGTGTACATGTAAAGCGCTACGACAGTTGACCATCGCCATATCATCGGTTCCATTTTCCCACCTTCGCTCTTTGTCTATATATTTAAAAAATATACTCATGAATAAATTTTTTGTTTTGTGGTTGAATACGACCTATTATTAGTCAAAAACTGCACACTGAAGCAAATTTGACGTGTTTTTTTTTTCCTAAATTGAGCATTTCCAAGCATAAAAATGCCTAAATGAACTAGAATATTAAAGGCATTCAGAAGATGCATTCCAAGTGATGAGATGTAATACTCTACACTAGCCACTAGGTGTCAGCAATGTTACTGTAATGTTTAGTGAGACACACACAAGCATAAGATTTGCAGGTTTCAATGATCTCACAACACAACTATAATGATAACATAATAATCCTAATGATAATAATCATAATAATAACACGGGCTACTGTTGCAGTCGTAATCCACTCCAAGTTAGAACTCAACTCGGAACCTATGACATCACTTCCTGTCTTCCACATGTCCTGTTCTAGCAGAGACACACACAAACATGAGTCTTATTTATGCCTTAAATGACTTATTTTTATATTGGGTAAAAAGAGTGTAAAGGGGACTATAGGGGTGTTATTTTATGTCTAGAGGGCTCTAATAATGGTAAAAAACGCATTTAGAAGGTTGTAAACAAGTTTTATATGAGGAAATACAAGGAAATACTTCTATTTAGTTTATATTTAAGGCCGTATGACAGTATGTAAGATAGCACAGTGAGTCTATATTGTCGTATGTACAGTGGTGTGAAAAAGTGACCAGTCTTCCTGATGTCCTATTTTTTGGCATGTTTGTCACACTTAAATGTTTCAGATCATCAAACAAATGTAAACATTAGTCAATGACAACACAACTGAACACAAAATGGAATTCTTCAGAGAAAAGTTTTATTATTAAGGGAGAAAAAAAAACAAAGCTACATGGCCCTGTGTGAAAAAGGGATTTCAGCCTAAACCTAATAAGTGGTTGGGCCACCCTTAGCAGCAACTTCATTTGCCATAACTTGCAATGAGTCTCTTTACCGGGCTGGGGAGGAATTTAGGCCCACTCATCTTTGCAGAATTGTTGTCATTCAGTTACAATGGAGGCTTTTCCAGCGACCTTTTAAGGACATGCCACAGCATCTTAATAGGAGTCAAGTAAGGACGTTGACCAGACCACTCTGAAGTCTTCATTTTGTTTTTCTTTAGCCATCCAGAGGTGGACTTGCTGGTGTGTTTTGGATCATTGTCCTGCTTTAGAACCCAAGTTGGATTCATCTTGAGGTCACCAAAGGTTGGCCGGACATTCTCCTGCAGGGTTCTTTAGCAGACAGCGGAATTCATGCTTCCTGTCTTCCAGGTCCTGCAGCAGCAAAACAGCCCCAGACCATCAGACTACCGCCACCATATTTTACTGTTGCTATGGTGTTCTTTTTCTAAACCATCAGACCACAGAGTATTGTCCCAAAGGTCTCGGGGATCATCAAGGTTGAAACAAGGCTTACTGTTTTTTGTTCAGCAGTGGTTTTTCTTATGGTGGAGTCAATAACACTGACCTTACCTGAGGCAAGTGACAGCTGCAGTTCTTTGTATGTTGTTGTGGGGTCTTTTGTGACCTCTTGGATGAGTTGTCGTTGCGCTCTTTGGGTAATTTTGGTTGGCCGGCCACTCCTGGGAAGGTTCACCACCGTGGATAATGGCTCTCACTGTGGTTTGCCAGAGTCCCAAAGCTTTAGAAATGGCTTTATAATCTCAGTCCCTTTTTGACATTGGGCCATGTACTGTAGGTTTTCTTTTTTCTCTCTTAATAATAAAAACGTTTATTTAAAAACTGCACTTTGTGTTCAGCTGTGTTGCCATTGATTAATATTTACATTTGCTTGATGATCTGATACATTTAAGTGTAACAAAAAATAAATCATGGAGGGGGCAAACACTTTTCCACACCCCCGTGTAAGGTAGTGTACGTTTAAGGTGGTAGGACAGTATGCATGTAAGATAACATTTAAAGGGTACCGTAGTCTTTGGGAAGGGGTGCTTGGGCCGAGGGGTGCACCATAGCTCGACGTCGGGGCTCCTGGACAGGACTCTGGAGTGCAGACACTGACAGAGGCTCAGTCTCCGGAGGAGGATCACATTCCCTGTCCGCCAGCTCCTCCTCTTCCTCCCCCTGGCGCTCTCCTCCTTCCTCCGCCTGCTCCTCCTCCGTTCTCTCCTCACTCTCCCTCCCCTCCTCTATTTCATATTCCTCTTCCTCGTCCTCGTCCTCCTCCTCTTCCGTCAGCTCCTCCTCCTCCTCCTCCCTCTGGACCAGTCCGTCCTCCTGCTCCTCCCGGTCGTGCCTCTCCTTCTCCTGCATCTCCAGGTTCTCCTCTTTCGTCATGATGAGTGAAGCCGCGGCCCCTGTGAGAGGCAAAAAGACGCAGATGAACCACAAGACCACTTTTCCTTTCGCCTCAGTCAGTAAGTCCGAGAAGAAGTCGCAGAACAATCAAGGTAATGAGGCTGCAGAAGAGCACACGCCAACACGTCTTCGTCCATCTGATTGAAAGTCAACGCTGCACTTAGCAAATGGACAGCAGCAGCAGCCGCTCCCTTCCTCGCACACTCGTCCTCTTCCTTTCACGCGGTAACACCTTCCGAAGCATGAATGCTTTATTGTGGCGCAAAAACACCCGCAATTTCCTTCCATGTTTCTTTAATGCAACCTCACACTTCCTGCAGTCACAACCATTCAGACGCTCTTTCAAAGAGTGAACCTGCTGAAAAAATTCAAAGCTTGCTTTACAGAAACCCGAATTAAACTCTCCCAATGCTAACGTGTGTGAGTTTACGTTCCATCCATCCTTTTTTCCATTTTCTTCCGCTTATCGGGTCGGGTCGCGGGGGCCACTTTGTCCAGCTCTTCCCACCGGATGCGCAGCCGTTCCCAGGCCAGCTGAAAGACATAGTCTCTCCAGCGTGTCCTGGGTCTTCCCCAGGGAGGCGTCCGGGAGGCATCATAACCAGATGCCCGAGCCACCTCATCTGGCTCCTCTCAATGCGGAGGAGCAGCGGTTCTACTCCGAGTCTCTCCTGGATGACAGAGCTTCTCACCCTATCTCTAAGGAAGAGCCCAGGCACCCTGTGGAGAAAACTCATTTCGGCCGCTTATAACCGCCATCTTGTCCTTTCGGTCACTACCCAAAGCTCATGACCACAGGTGAGGGTAGGAACGTAGATCGACCGGTAAATCGAGTGCTTTGAGCTCAGCTCTCCCTTCACCACGACAGACCGGTGCAGAGTCCGCATCACTGCAGACGCCGCACCAATCCGCCTGTCCATCTCACGTTCCATCCTTCCATCACTCCCAAAGTTCTTAAACGCCTCCACTTGGGGCAGGATCTCATCCCTAACCTGGGATGGCACCCCACCCTTTCCCGGGGGGAGGACCATGGACTCGGAGTTGGAGGTGCTGATTCACACTCACACACGGTCGCTTCACACTCAGCTGTGAAGCGACCCAGTGAGAGTTGAAGGTCAAGGACTTATGAAGCCAACAGGACGTCATCATCCACAAAAAGCACCGACCCAATCCTGCGGCCACCCCGCCAAACCAAACCGGAGCCCCTTGACGCCCTGGCTGTGCCTGGAAATTCTGTCCATAAAAGTATTGATAGAATTGGTGACAAAGGGCAGGCCTGGCGGAGTCCAACCCTCACTGGGAACGGGTCCGACTTACTGCCGGCCCTCCCACCGAGGAGCTTTTTTGAACACCTCGGTTACCTCAGTCCCAGAGATAGGAGAAGCCGCCACGGGGTCCCCAGGTACTGCTTCCTCATTGGAAGACATGTCGGTGGGATTGAAGAGGTCTTCAAAGTATTCCCTCTGCCGGTCCACAAGATCTTGAGTCGAGGTCAGCGGCCCACCATCCCCACCATACACGGTGTTGACTGTGCACTGCTTCCACCTCCTGAGACGGCGGATGGTGGTCCAGAATGTCCTGAAGCCATCCGGAAGTCATTTTCCATGGCCTCTCCGAACTCCTCCAATGTCCGAGTTTTTGCCTCAGTGACCGCCAGAGCCGCAGACCCAATTGGCCCGACGGTACCTGTCAGCTGCCTCCGGAGTCCCATGGGCCAAAAAGGCCTGAGAGGACTCCTTCTACAGCTTGACGGCATCAATAACCACTGGTGTCCACCAACGGGTTCTGAGATTATCGCCACGACAGGCACCAACCACCTTATGGCCACAGCTCCGATTTATATTGTCTAATTTATTACTTATGTCTTATTATGTCTACTTTATTCAGTAATAGGAGTCTTAAGGTGACTATAGGGGTGTTATTTCATGTTTAGCGGCCTCTAATAATGTTAAAAAACCTGATTCGAAGGCCTTACCCAGGTTTGCTATGTTTTAACTACAAAAACCTCCAATTTCCTTCACCAAGCCCTTCCAGATACAACCCTTACATTTCATCCTCGACTCGCCTGCTGTATGTCGGACTAATGTAGGACATAATCAGTGTTGTTGTATAATCCAGTTTCATGTTTATTTGATGCAACCTCAAACTTCCTGCAGTCACAACCATTCAGACGCACTCTGAAAGAGTTAAAAAAAAAAGAAAAGCCTGCTTTTCAGACACCTGAATTGACCTCTCCCAAAGCTAACATGTGTGAGTTTATATTGACTGATTGATTCCTTATGTTTTATTTTCTCCTATTTTGTATACTATATTGGGTTAAAAAAATAGTGTAAAGGTGACTATAGGGTTATTATTTCATGTCTAGAGGGCTCTAATAATCTTAACAACTGTATTTAGAAGGCCTTACACAGGTTTTCTAAATTTTAACTACAAAAACATCCAATTTCCCCTATCAAGCCCTTACAGATGCAACACACACATTTCATCCTCAACTCTTCTGACTTATGTAAGACATAAGACATAACGGGTGTTGTTGCTGTACAATTCAGTTGCATGTGTATTTGATGCAACCTCAAACTTCCTGCAGTCACAACCATTCAGAAAGAGTGAACGTGCAAAAAAACAAAGACAAAATAAAAAGCCAGCTTTCACTGCTTTGCGTGTCAAAGGAGACGTCGCTATAGTCAAGACGCACAAACAGCAGCATTCTTGCTTGGTGCTAAACCACCCTGACTGTTACTCTGAGTTGCATCATGCATCCACGAGTAAACAAGCTAGCCATCAACAACAACAACAAACCACTCGTGCCCGTTTCAAAACCGAGACCGTCTGCAGGCTTCAATGAAGCGGTGACACAGCCGCCATGTTCTTTGTGTGTGTCCAATGTGTGCTCTCACATGGGTGAACGGCGAGTTAAGCCACATGGCCGTCTGCGTGGACACACACATGTCAAATAAAAAATCAAAAAGGGCATTTTTCTGCGGCAGAGTTCGGCTTGCCGGAGGTGTCTCACAGTAAAGATTACATTGATTACATTTGGTTGAAACGCAGCAAACGCATCTTGTTGGATAGCGTACCTAATGAAGCGTCCATGACACTATGGTGCGCGACATGTTAAAAACAAGGGACAACAAAACTCATACAGCCTATTAGTCAAAAAATGCTTATTTATGCAAATTGTAAGTGTTGTTTTACCTAAATTACGCCTTTTCTAGCATGAAAATGAACTAAAACACAAATATAAGGCATTTCGAGACGCATTCGTAGATGCTGTGGATGGTAGGTAGTATTCTACACTGGTCACTAGGTGTCACTAATGTTACATTGATGACACAACGATTAGTTTTGTACCTAGTCTATATTGTCTTATTTATGTCATAATTTCTCTTAAGTAATAGGTAAAGGTGACTATAGGGGTGTTATTTCATGTCTAGAGGGCTCTAATAATGGTAAAAAAAAACGTATTTAGAAGCCCTTTAAAAGGTTTTCTATGATCTAACCACAACATTTTATTTACAAATAAGGAATCCTACCCTGTAGAAATTCACTTATCCCGGTGGTCATTTAAGCATTCATTCATTCATTCATTCATTCATTTTCTATACCACTTATCCTCATTAGGGTCACGGGGATGCTGGAGCCTATCCCAGCAGACTTTGGGCGAGAGGCGGGGTACACCCTGGACTGGTCGCCAGTCAATCGCAGGGCACATATAGACAAACAACCATTCACACTCACATTCATACTCTAATGGACAATTTAGATTCACCAATGAAGCTAACATGCATGTTTTTGGAATGTGGGAGGAAAGCGGAGTACCCGGAGAAAACCCACACACGCACGGGGAGAACATGCAAACTCCACACAGAGATGCCCAACGGAGATTTGAACCCAGGTCTTCCAGATCTCCTGACTGTGTGGCCAATGTGCAGCCGTCATTTAAGCAAATAGCATTTATTTTTTTTCAATCTAAATTAAAGATGCTATGAATGACGTGGTATTCTACGCTGGTCACTAGGTGTCAATAACAATTAGTATTGTACTGAAGACCAAAATAAAGTATCCCCATAATAACATAGTCTATGGCTATGCTGTCTTATTTGTCTTTTCTGTTATTATGTCTACTATATTGAGTAATAGGAGTGTAAAGGTGACTATAGGGGTGCTATTTCATGTCTAGGGGGCTTTTACAACAGGTTTTCTATACAGTAAGTAACAAAAACATTCATTTATAAATAGGGAATCCTACTTTGTGGAAAAATCATTCGCCTCTTCTGACTCATGTGGGACATCAGAATGTAGAGGTGCAGCATGTGAGAAGGAGGTGCCCCATGTGACGTGCATCAGCATGGAGGCCACGGCAGCATCCTCCTGCTCCTCCTCCTCACAGCCTCCATTTTACATGCAAGTCGACCTCCTTCTCTCTCACACACACACAAACACACAAGTCGCTCCAATAAACACAAAACAAACGCAGCACACCCCCCCGGGTCCACTTCTACTGTCCTGCGCAGTCATGGCGACGAAACAAGCAAAATGAAGCGCTGGCTTTCAGCGTCGGGCCAATGTGCGCAGCAAACGTGAGAGGAAGGGGGGCGGGGGGGCTGACACAAACAAGCACACAAACACACGCGAGGAATTGGCATATGACGACAAAATACGATATTTCAAAATAAAAGAGATGGTTTATGACGATGGCGAAGGAGGACAATGGATGTGGTGCGTGAGCAAGCGCCACCCCTCTTCATCATCGTGACCGCGCGCACATTCACGCACACACATGACTATCCATCCGAAAACAAACATGGATTTTGTTTTACCTGTAAACAAGCCACTTGCTGCGACGATCCTCTTCTCAAACACCGAGGTGGAGGATGAGGATGGTGGTGATGATGATGCTGGACCTCCCTCTCCCTCGCTCTTTCTATCTCTGCCCCTCCCCCTACCAAGCTCATGCTGTTTGTTATTGTTCTGCCATCATTTTAAAAACATAGATTTATATTATAATAGGCTACGTGTGTTGTTTGTTCTAATCTGGTGACAGGAAAGTAAAGACCAAAAAAAAAAACCCAAAACATTAGGACATGTAACCACGTGCGTAGGATGTGACACTTCTCTAATTCTCCCTTAAGTTTGGATTTTTTCCCCCTAAAATGTTAATTTCTACTCATGTTATTTCTATACGCAGACTGGATTAATAAAGTTACTATGTCAAATAAAAATCACTAATGTTGTTGATGTATGGATATCTGACTTTTAACTATGCACATTGAGGTAATTCATTGCGATACGACAAATATTCGGTGTTATAATAACTTTGGGGTAGTGCCCTCAACCAACATGGCAGAATTGTGTCGCAATCGAAGGTCAGACGCTGTCTTGCTTCTGATTGGAAGGAAAACCGAGGACGCGCCTACTTGTCGTGTCAAAGGCCTCCCTCCGCGCTGAGTGGGTGTCACACCTGTCAGTCAAAGTACACGTAGCCAATCGGGTGGCTTTGTCCTTTAGCTCGGAGGCGTAGGCGCTCACCGGCAACTGCCATCCAAGATGTCGGCAACGTGTGTGTTCCCCATGTGTGTGCGAGCGAGCCGGGGCCTCCTCAGGCTCAGGAGCGTGGTAGTGGGCACTTCCACGCCCGCTGCAGTGGACATTGTACGGACACTCTCCACGGACAAAACGCCTGCCGGGCAGGGGGGTGCGACGGTCGGTCTGGCCCAGGCGATTCTCCAGGAGAGACTCCAACAGCAGCAGAGTCAGGTGAGGGGCGCTCGATTTGGGGAAAACGTCAGCGTCAGCAGGGTGGGGATAGAGAAGGCACAGCCGCACTGTTGCCCAAGGTTGCCGTGTTGGATGAAACAAACCGCTGTGTTGGACTAGCCAACCTGACGTTATCTTATTTCACGTCCGAACATATTGGAGCGAGAGATATAGACAAGCAGAGCGCGTTTGTTAAAACAATCACAACTATAAACGTTGTAAATAGTGACTTTTCCCCGAAACAACCACAGAAGCAGCCTCGGCTTAGGGTAGCTAGCGGGTTCACGATTAGCATGCTAGCTCTGTCATTGACTGTCATTCCCCGGGTTAGCCGCAATGGAAAAAGGTACATGTTGTTAATGCGTGCTTAGCGGTGACGGTTAGCATAATGTCAGCTAGCGCGCTAGCTAATGTACCCGGGGGAAAGTGTGTTCCCACGCCGCCCTTGTATGTTGGCGCTGTGAGGCAAATGATGTGACCAGTGAAGGATTGTCGGATGCGGAGGTCGCCTCCCCGCCATTAAGAGCCCTTCCGCAGCCTACTTTCTTCCCTGTAGACCCCTTTCTT
>QODF01000069.1:298537-319030 GCA_024372805.1 Oostethus manadensis
AAAAAAAAAACATTAAACAGGTCAGCCAATCACAATCTTCAAGACCTGCTGAAACAGATTACCACTAGTTTTTGTTTACGTTAGCAGAGACACTTGAAAATCTTACGCTTGCACACTTTACTGTTGACGGTTTCCTCCTATCTCTGATCGGCAATTGAAATAAAAGTTACTGTTGTAATTACCAAATTAGATTCTGCTCCTCTCCATGTCTATTCAATTGCCTTTGTTCACTCGCGACAAAGAAAGCTAACAAGCTAATTGCATCGGTTCAAGGCTGAATCCCAATTGGGACCCCTTACCCCCAGGCTTTGCGCGTTCACGAGAATCAAGTGACGTCCCAACTTTCCTTGAATCCAGGGGTAAGTGCTAGGGGGTGTTGTGACTTAACACTCCGGCGGCGGAGCGTAGACCGTATATAAAGAAGCATATAAATGTAAGTGGTTACCAAGGCTCCCTTAAAGCTGTGTGTTTGCGCAGTCGTGCGCTGATCTTGCGCTCATAGCAGATGAAATCATTGCAGCGCAACAAAATAAAATCCGATCTGAACAACAGTATAAACAAACTCATTATCCCGCGAGTGCCGGGCAACAACAAGCAGTAACAACCTAGAACCCATTGACGAACACTGTCCCGCCAGTGATAAGAGCTTCTCGGTCCGTATTTACTTACATGCCGCTGTTTTGCAGGTTAGCTCATAGCAGAGTTGCCCGAGCTAAATGTTGCTTGCGAACCTCATATTATAGTGAAACAAACGGCAAATGCCACATCCAAGTAAACAAAACAAAAACAAAGGTCATTTAAGATGGACTGGTTGTGGGACACAATAGTGCTAGCTCGTTGCTAATTTACACTGGAAATCTCATATATGCGCTAAACGTGATTAGCCATTTAAATGTTTTGGGATGCCTCCCAAAACATTTAAATGGACATTCCACTTCAACAAGCAAGGCTGAACATACTTTCAGGCAAACATTTTCTATGGCTCAACAAGGGATAGGTGTGGCACATTGCACGTCCCAATGGCAGTAGCTCCTTCCACGACAGGAAATAACATACAATGCCTTTCTTGCCTCAACATCCAATAGTGTTGCAGCCACGTATTGGTTGTCACGGAGGACAGCATGCAGTACGTCCTAGTGTCAGTGAAAGCGGCCTCTTGCAACGTGTTTGCGCGCTGACCAACACATTCTTTCATCCAGGGCCCATCTCCTCCAGAGGCAGGTAAAGCCGAGGACGACCGAGAGCAGGCGGGGGGGGACAAGAAGCAGAAAGAGAACACGGCCTACGCCAAGAAGATTGTGTTCAGGTTGGCGGGACTCATGGGTGTCGGCGGGGCCGTTAGCATCGTCTACATATTTGGTGAGTGGGCCTTGTTGTTCTTGTTTGTCTGCATGGCTGCAGTGATTTGCGGAGAGTGACGGCAGGGCGAGGCTGGCGCGTGGTGCTGCACCCAATCTTGGTTCACTGGTGCCATTTTGCGGCTAACTAACACCGATGTTGGGCTTGGGCAAAAAGAAATACTCCAGGTCATTGTCAGGCGCCAATTTTAGCTGCAAAGTGTAGGAAATGGCATTTGAATGGGATGTCTTTCTAACATTTGCAGTGAATGCTGTTTAGTGAGAGAACCAGTGGTGGCTGCTGGTCATTCAAGGAGGGGAAGCTCATTTATTTATATGTAAATTCCACCCTCCGTTGCTGGTCGTTTTGAAGAGAAAGTCGCCGGGGATCGGTGAAGTCTCCGGAACAGTTCAGAACAGGGGGAGGGAGCCAGATGTGGCTCCTTTGATGACCAAATATTGCTCTTAAACGTTTCTTAACACCACAATATTTGTACATTCTAATGTATTTTTTCCTTAAAATATACGCAACATATATTGCTTCACAACAGGGGTGTTCAAAGTGCGGTCACAGTGATTTATTGGCCCTCGGCACATTCCAAAAATACAATTTAACAAAAAGGAAACGGCAAAAATTGAAAAATCATTCATCAGTCATTTTACGAGAAAAAGTCCAAATATTAGAAGAAAAAAGTTGTCATTTTTGTAAAATTAACTTGTAGAAAAGGTTAGAATTTTAGGAGAATAAAGTCATCCTATTACATAAAGAAAAGTAAAAAAAATGGGGGAAAAAAAAGACTGAATTTTTTGTGATTTTTTCCATTTTTTTTTAATTTAAAATTATTTTTAAAATAATTTTACGAATCAAACAAAACAATATAAAGTTGCATGTTTTTGTAATATTAGGTTGGGGGAAAAAAGTAATAAGGAAATAATGTCCAAATATTACAATTAAACAAATAATTTTTGTTTTGTAATGTATAATGTTGTTTTTTGCTGACATTTTAAAGTAAAACATGACAAGAATCACAGTGTTAGAAATAACATTCAAAATATAAAACCTTCCCAGCACTTTAATCCATCCAATTCAGAGACTCATGACTAATTATTCAAGTCAGTACTTGCTTAAAAATGCACACTTTCGTGCATTTTTCCATGCACACTTTCAGTTTCCTTTTTTTTTGTTTGCATCATGCAGAAGCGCAGCATCCGGGCCAGGGCACCTCCCCATAGAACCCCAGAGACGCTGAGCGTCTGATGGGCGGGAAAAAGCCCAGCATTTAGCCAGTGATCGACCAGTTTCGCGCATTGGAACATCCCACTCTGCGCTTTCCCCATCGATGTCAGTAGATGCTCAGTGTCCGACTGTGCAAGTGCGCTATGGTATTGCGGAAATGAATGAAAAGGACGTGGTGTAAGTTACATGTGATAAGTAGCTGATTGTGAATAAAGGATGAAGGCATTATAGCGAATATTTACTCAATGAAATGTACACACAGCAGTACTTTTTTGGTGGGGGGGGGCATTTTGGGGAAAGTTGAGCTTCTCCCTTAGAGCAATCGCCACTGGAGCGAACATTTTGAAGCAATGATAAAGTTCATCTTGTAGCTGCAGCCCTTTTTCATCATCCCCATTCCACAGCGAGACAGGAGAGATGGTTTGATTGGTTTATCACTCCGCCGCTTCCTTGCGTGAGGGACGCCCTCAGCGCCTCCCCCCAGGTGGGTGGAGCTTGCAGCTGTCACTCAGGGTCAGCAGACATTCGGGATTTGCACAATAAAAAACAAACAAAAAAATGAGACTCACTACTTCAGTCAGTTAAGACAGAAAAAGCAGATGTGTGTTTGTCACATTTTGGAAAGGGGAAAAAAAGATTTTTCACGTGAGACAACGGGAATATTCCAGATTCGGAAGCAGTGGAGCGACGCTTCTTGATTCCTTCTGTCTTTCAGTCAGCCTCTTAACATCAGCAAACCTCCTTTCATTGGTTAATGATGCATTTTCCAGGGAAGGAAGTATTGCGAGCGAATGAGGATTCGTCGAGCTGCAGGAAACGTCACTGACATCTCCGTGGAATAACGTTCCCATTTGGATTTTTGAACGGAATATGTCCTTTGGAATACATGGCACATGTTTTGAGTCATTCCCTTTTCTGCCTGGAAATACCCAAAGATAATCTGAGCTTTTTGGAAGGCTCTTTGAGCACACGTTTGTGTCCTGCTCGTTTTCAGGTGCACGTGCATCACTACACTCCATCAGCATGCATTCTGCAGGCATTAAGCCCTCTCCTTATCATCCTTCAGTCCCGTGAGTTCATTTCAGATGTTTCAAAGCGACAAAATGACTTGGTGGGAGTGTTGGTGTTGGGATATTACAGTCCTGCACTTGAAATGATTGTGATTGTATTAGGAATGTCCCTTCTGGTGTTTTATCGTGACCGCACGGGAGCTCGGTGAAGGTGTCAATCTCCACCCTTGTCAGAACTAGAAACAGGAGAGAGGTGATGAGACACGGGGCGGGAGGAGACCAGGCCTGTTCTCCTGGATGTCGACTGTATGCATCGTCATCATCATCAAAGTGGATAAAAGCTGATGTTTCAATAGCGTATATGTTCTGATCCATACAGAGTGTAAAACCTGCAATTTATTTACATTTTTCTTTTTTTTTATTCAGGCACCAGTTCAGTCGACGAACAAGGACACCGGGTAGGTTTTACGCACACACGCACACCTAGTCGCACACTTCATCACGCCGCCGCGAACTTCGTCTTCACTCCCCGTCCCAGGTGGGAGATCCACTTCCTGTCACGTGGGCGGCACACTTCGCAGTTGCCTGCTATGTCCGTGGGAAGGAGAGCACACTTATCTCACCTTATTTTTAAAAGTTTCCTTTAGTCTTCAGTACGCGTGTCGTGGGACTTTGACGCAGACTTGCCGACGCGGCGTCTTTTTATACAGTCTTTTGTCAGTCTGAGCTGGGACTTTGAGCCATCAAAGAACCCAATTATCCCACTTCCAGCGCTTAATGACAGCCACTTGCAGTTCGCTCTTCAAAGGGCACACTTCTCGCACCTCCAGGAGACTTTTGACGGCCCCGCAGAACCATTGGACTTCCACTTGGAGCTTCCTGCCTTTTTCCTACCACTTTGAAGCTTCCAGTGTGGGAAAGGAGTCTTCCCCTTTTTATTGAACCTTCTTAAGAAACTCGATTGTCATCCACCTTCCTGTTGCCAGGTCTGGACTGACGTCCGTTTTTTGCAAATAATAGGAACACTTTTTATGTAAGTGTAATGATGACAGTCACCTTCTTTCTGAAGCTCCCTTATGGGCTTCATCTAATCTACGGGCGGGCAGAACATCCGGCCCGCCAGGCATTTCCGAATAATCTTTTCAGAACCTTTAACATCGAAACTGACTTGCATTGCAATTGTGGCACGCTTGAGTTGGCAAAACAGACAGATGCAATCTGTAGCTTGTACGAAAAGGTGATTCAAACCCAACATGTCAACAAAGTAACCTGCTTGCTGCACCATGTGGGCACACAAAGAAAATATCTATGCAGAATAACCATGCCAAAAAAACACAGCATTTTATAAATATATATTCCCGCCACAAGGCATGCTGGGTAACTTGTGGTATTCTTTCTCCCAGCGTTTTCATTCATTCATTCAATTTCTATACCGCTTATCCTTCGATTGCAAATCACCCATGCCGAAAAACACAGCATTTTATAAATATATATTAAACATATATTTCTGCCACAAGGCATGCTGGGTATCCTTTCTCCCAGCATTTTGCTCGATTGCAAAATATGTTGAGGAGGTCGTCAGAGACATAAACAAGGAGAAAGTTAACATACTCCTGATATCCAGTGTATTGTTGTTCATACTTTTGTTGGCGCTGGATTACCCAGCATGCCTTGCGGGCATTTGGAAGTAACCGTTTTAAGTTGCGTTATTGTTTATCACCCACTTTATGTGATGCATTAACTTGCTGTGGATGAGTAGTTTTTTGTATGTTGAGTATTTTATTTTGTCCTACATAGGCGGCCCCTCCGGCAAGTTTTTTTTTTTAACCTAATGTTGCCCACGAGGGGATCAGGTATGTCAGCCTCAGCCCAATATCGGAATGTCTGATACCACCAGCATATTTGTCTCCACGCAACATTAAGAGTTCTGGCCGTGAAGCGCTCACGGCCAGAACTCTGCACCCAACTGGCTGCACCCAATGGTAACCAGTTAAATCAAGTAATTGTGGTTGGACGACCTCCTTGTCGTTCTTATAGCGTTTGCGGACACCAGGGTAATGGCATTAAAGCCAGCACAGCCTTGGAATTGTATTGTATCCAAATCCAGTTATCGCGGAAAATGCGGATCAGCGCATCCTGAGACGAACGCCCGCTTCCAGCTCCCGTCAGGCAGCACATGTCACGCATCCGTGTGACGGCACACTTATCTCACCTGCGCCCCCGTCCTCACCCACCCCCACCAACATTTGCTAGCCTGCCAGTCTCTTGTCCACTTCAAAGACACGGCGTTTGTGTGCCTGCTCTTGTGCAGGTTCGGTCTTCTATCGTAAGTAACTATGTCTGTAGGATTCAACTTCAGCTGCCGTGACTTTTAATAATTCTCAACTTTTTTCCTACTATCTGTGAGAATGACGTGCCATGTACAAGTAAGAAGGTCGGGGACAAGCATTATTACACTTATTAACATGTTTTTTCTGCCATGGTGGCATCCATCCATCTACCATTTTCTATACCGCTTATCCTCATTAGGGGTGATTCCAAATAAGAGGTGATGGGTGTGTGTGTGTGTGGGGGGGGGCAAGCGTGTCTCTAGCAGAGTTCACTTCCTCTCAGTGTCCATCAAAGAGCACACTTATCTCACGTGCACATCGTGAGACGAGCGTCCGCGTCCAGCTGCCGTCAGACGGCACATGTCACGCATCAGTGTGACGGCACACTCTCGCGTGCACCCTGCTAGCTAGCCACTTCAAAGACATGATGTCATATACATTATATCACCGCAGCAATAAAATAACCAGGGGTGTGCAAAGTGCAGCTTAGGTGCCATTCATGGCCCGCAGATGTTTTTTTTGTGTGTGTTTTTATTGGCCCGCGGCACATTCTATTCTAAAAGTATAATTTACCAGGCGAACTAAAAAAAAAACTGCAAAAATGGAAAAATCTGCAGTAATTTTACAAGAATAAAGTCTAAATATTAGGCAAAAAATTGCCAGGAAAAGTCCTGACAAATAATTTTTATATATATTATTTTATTTTAATAAAAATAATTAGTGGCATAAAAGTGAAATAATCAAAAAAAGATTCAAGTCATAATATTAAGGAAACAAAACAAAATAAACTTGTATTTTTTCAAAAATTAGGTCAGGGAGTTCTAATATTATGGGAATGAAGTCAAAATATTACAAGAGGAGCATTTACAAAGATTATTTAACAAGAAAATATTTTGAAAATTGTAAAACTGCTTTCCCACCAATATCACAAATCTGAGATGCTGTTTTTTCTTGAAATGTACTTATAACTTTGTGGCATATCTACATGTGTTGCTTTGCAAAATATCATTGGTGTAAGAGGTCATTTTACATCTATTTATGTACCCCATGTAGTTTGGACAATGAATAAATAGAAATAAAATGAACGTGCAATGGACTGGCGACCAGTCAGCTGGGGTAGATTCCAGCATATACCCACAACCCTAATCAGGATAAGCGGCATTGAAAATGAATCAATGGATGGAATAAGAACATGTTCCAAGCCAAACAGGGACAGACGCAGCAAACGACCCACTAAAAAGCTAAAGTTTCAAATTGGGAGTACAACAGTGTGTATGTTTTGGGTTTTATTCAGAAATACTTAAATATGATTAAAGGTGTCTAAATGCAGTTGCGATCATTTTTTGTGAGTGTCAACATGGGACGGACATCAGTGGTATTTCTTTCCTGCAGTGATGCACTGTGGCCTGCAGAGGGCATCAGTGCACATGAATTGCACACAGAAGGACCTAAGTGGTCAGTGTGCTCCAGGAAGTTGAGTTTGGTCACAGGCTTCTCACGTATTTTGGAACTGCTAATTGTTTCCTGGTCAGCCAACAGGCAAGACACTTACTTCAAAGTGCAGGCACACTTCTTCCACCATCTTTGTGCTCCACTTAGCCCAGTCGGCTGCATGCACACTTGTCATCGCCATGACTTCTTGAGAGCTCCTTCGGAAGGGCTGTGAGCTCCAACACTGGACACTTCTCACCTGCAGACCAGCCCACATACAGTATATCGTTCGGAGTTTAAATGGCCACCTGTACCATGACAGTAGGCGGAAGGTGGCCCTTGTAATTATGTCACATGACACAAAAAAGGCTAAGCACTGATTTAGTTAATATTGTGACACACACGTGTATACATATAAGTTGAGTTTCAGTCATTACCTAAATTAGAGTTCTAAGTGATTTAAACACCCGAGTCACTCACACGACATACAGCACCAATGAAAATGGAATAAAATATCATAAACAAACACTAAAACCAAGAATTAAACCAAATGTTACTTGCCTTACTTTTATCTCAGCGGTTGTCTTGCACGCTGGAAGGGGCGTTAAAAGTGGAAGAAGAAGGCTTCATAAGGAGACCACTACACTGCGTAGTTATGAGAAGCGATGTCCAATAAAAACAGCATTGGCATAAAAATGTCATGTCGGTCAATATAGTTTTTTTCCTATAATGAAACCCAATGTAGCTATCGGCCAATTTCTGTGAATACTCACAAGATCAGCAAATGCCTTTCAGTGACCCCCGACAACCCCCCACCCCCAAGCACCCCCACCCCCTTTACCCCGATTTGTAATACTTATTACCCATTTTTAGGGTCCCCTGGCAGTCAAGGGACATTGCCATTGTCCTGATTTTTCTCCTTCATACGGCACCTTGGCCAATAGTACTCATTATAAACGAAAAGGATAAAAACACATATTTGTATCGGTTCATATTGGAATTGGACATCGAGAGTTGGACAATATCGGCAAAAAAATTATAAATTATATTATATCGGGGATCCCTAGTTAAGACTGTTTATTTCTGAGAAACAGATCCTTTAACATGTTCAAAAATACTGTCGTTATCCTTGATCATTAATTTACTGTGTGTTCCTTTTTCTTTTTCAAGCCAGGGAAAATTCCTTAAAATGGACAAAATTGGTATGTTTCGCTTTTTTAAGTACAGTTTTGGCACAGGTATCTAAACGATACTCAAGCGTACTTTCTAGTCAAAAGTTTGGAAACTTTGAGACGTGTGTTCTGAGTGACGTTCTAGTCGGTGGAAGAAGCAAGCGTGTGCTTGACCCCGTGCTTCGTTTGACACACTAATGGGGTGAAAAGTACTCGTTTTCAGCGCGCTGTGATGCAAATGTTAGGAATCCACTCACTTAGCACTCGTGATTCAAGGTAACATTTGTGTACGGATCTCACGGGGACTCGGTATAATGTGTTGGGAGTTTATCCCAGGCCGGCTGTGGGAACCCGCTGCCCCCCATTCTCACAGAGCCCAGGTGCCGATGAGGGTTAAACAGCCTCGTTCACACCTCGCTCGGACCTTGGAGCTCTTTTACAGCTGTCGCTTCTCTGTGTTAGTCTGATGAGCGCATGAGAGCAGAGCTGCACGGAACTCTTCACCTCAGCTTTCCCGCACTGATGGCCGCCGTATTGTTGAGTCAAATGTGACTATTGCTGACCCCTGCTCTAAGCTTTTAGTCCTCATCATTTGATTGGTCCATTGTGTTTCTGATAAGTGTCCAGATTGGCCTTAATCAACAATAATATTTTGTTGCGTTACTAGAAGCTCCGTGAGAATTGAGTTGAGGTTGCTGCATGCAAACCTTGTAAAAGGTTGGAACGTGTTTTGTTCTGTACTATCTACTCTTTTGGTTGTAAAAGCACAGTTGGGGAAGATAGGTGTGGGTATTGACGGAATATTTTGTGGTTTTCTGGAACGGATGAATTGGATTTACATGATTTCTTATGGGAAAATTTGATTTGGTTACTGTATGTTTTAGTTAAAGTACATAATGATGCTAACCAAGGTTCCACTGTATTGGGAAAGGCCGATATGCACATGTCGCACTGGTCTGGTTCACACTCATCATTCTCATACCATTTTGTTTACAAAGCCTTTTTTTTAAATTGTTATTTGATAGTGGTGTATTTATACTGTAATGTGAGCAATAACGAAATGTTGCGAGATCAAGTAAGTACGGTAAGTTGCCACCGTGCATGTTTGGCTTTAAGATTGACACTCGTCATACATGTCATATTTTATGTCAATTCTACCCTCCCTTCCTAGTTGTTGTTACCAAAGACAAAGTCTCTGGGGATCGGTAAAGTCTCGGGTCAGTTGAGAACAACGGAATAAAAAACTTAGAACATGCTCTGGGGGGAGGTTTATACTTCAAGATCGCAGATTTGGTCATACTTTTACTGTCAATCAAAAAGAGATTCCAACTCCGACAGATCATCCAAACATCATGCAGAAGCCGAGCGTCCGGGCCAGCCCGCTGCTCCATGGACGCCCAGAGATGCTGAGGGCTATGAATCCAACAGAGGGCGCTGTCTCACAATTCAATTCACTCCATATTTCCCAGCAGCTTTGACAAAGCATGATGTTGTGTAGCTGCACAAACATCATACTGTGTACTTTGTGTACAACTAAATTTAAATGTGTTTAGTAACTGTGAGAGGCATGTTATACGGTATATATTACCAAAAATGGGCATTTTCAGGACTTTTTGTGAGCGTGTCCATTGTTCCTGGCTTTTTGCAATTTGCCAGGGGTCTTGGAACGTAAGCCCAGCTAACAGCGGGGATCAACTGTATTGCTATGACTAATGAGGGAATCAAACCCTGGGCTCTTTGGTCACAAGCCACATTCTAAACTACTTATTCGCAGTTACGTCTTGTGGTTGTTTGCATCACAGTTGTCATGTGAATGTACACACACGGTGGATATTTCTGTAATTGTCTTTTTTTTGTGTCTCTCACAGATTCCAGACGAGTTCGACAAAGGTGAGTGGGAACTTTTCTCTTAGTAAACATGGCCCATGACAACACATTTTCTCTCTGAAGATTGTATCCATTAGTTTTAGGATTTTTCAGGACTTGTGGCGGGTTTTCCACTGTTTGCGTTATTGCATTCCAGTCATAGCGCATATCAGATGGACGTAGTGCTCTTAAGTGCATGCAAATGTGCCTCACACAGACGTGTGTATCGCGTTAAATTAGAGTTCTAACACTGATGTGTGTGTAGGTGTCAGTGTTTGAATGATTGATCACTCAGACCGTCGGTGGCACTGCCAACTGCTGCTTTGTTTGTGTGTCCCAGCCACCCATATGCCCATGACCCACCATTCTTCCTTCCCCCAAACTGCCATCTGACCACCTTGATGCCATGAAACAATCCATTCTAAAACGTAAATACAAATATGTAGGAAAGCTTCCACACAATCCGTCAGTAGAGTAGAGTAGAGTATGGCTACCTGTACAGCATGCCTAGTAAACCCACCCCTAGTCTGTTTTTGTCTTTTCCATGTACTTTCTTCATCGAATTGTCCAGATCATGTTTTATTTGATGGGGTTCTTGTGGTTGTGGTGGTTCTTAGCTGCAGATTGACAAATGCGTCACACCCTCAGCACCAATTAGACCCCCTTTTTAAACAAGTTCTGATCGCCCGCTGATACAAATAAGCACTGTGTCAATAACTTTCTGCCCAGACTGTCCATGCACACGCCCTCCTCTTCATCCCCCCCCCTCCATCCGTCATGAAGTAGTCCCCGTGGGCCACTTTGTTCTCATCTGCGTGCTGAACTCCCTCTCGGTCTGTCATTTGTCACCCTCCTCCTCCTGACTTTGTCTCTCATCTTCTTCCTCAAAGTCCGTAGCTGTCCGTCCATCTGTCTCCATCTCTGCCTTGGCTCTGAATGCCAGAGCGGGGAGGCGGGGTAAAAACACAGAATGTCTACACGTAATTCGTTATGTCTGTTAACTGCGAATAAACTGCGGCCTTTGCAGCAAGACTGGTCCAGAAGGGTAGCGGTACTTTGGGTGGAGGAGGGAAGGATTGATTTGTAAACAGGAGGAGGACTCTCTCTGCATCAGCAGGACCGGATCTGCAGAACCAAAGGATTATTGACCTGTGAGGGTATTGGTATCAGTAGGCGATCAGAATGAATTCGACCGGGCCATTTTGGTGCGACAGATTGACCCACCAGCTGTCCCACATGTGCCTACACACACACACACACACACACATTAAAAACAAGTCAAAACAAACGTCCAAACAAGTGTTGCTCTGGTTTCACTGGAAATAGAAAGACATCGCCGTGTTTGGATGTGTGGATTTGTGCACGATGTCAACACATTCCCTTCAGCCCACCTCAAATAATAAGAGCCAATCGTGACCTCAACGATCTTTCGGGGACTGGGAGCCAAATCATCTCAGATGGGCTTAGGGACGGGGTTAGACGTGGATGATCCCTCGGGGAGCAGAGATTGTCACTTCATCTCTGCTCCCTCGTCTTCCTCCTCCAACTCCACGCTTTCCCCTTACTCGTCACAAACCACGCAAAGCTGGAAATATGAAACCACATGCACACAAAGCAGTGACGTCACGGGGAACTCTTTTTTTGATGTCTTACTTACCTCGTGTGTGATTAGGCTGGTGCAGTCAAACCTCTGAAAACGTTGGCCCGAATTTTGCCTCAGTTTTTGTCCGTTGTCTCTGTTGTTGTGCAATATTACACGTAACAACCGGTCCGTTTGCCCTGTATTGTTCAGCAAAAGGGCCCAAGCAAAGCTCTCTGCATGTTACACACAGTCAGGCGATCTGGAAGACCTCTTTTGGGCATTTCTGTGTGTGTTTTGCATGTTCTCCTCCTGCGTGTGTAGCACCTGCGTTGCTCTAATGCAGTGGCTAACATAAGATGAGCAGTGCGACTGCAAGGTATGATAGAAAAAACAAAGTGAAATAGGCTAGCATCAGAAGGTTCTAGGATGCGGCTCTAGGAAGGAGAAGCAGTAGAGTGAAAATAGATGTGTAATATTGTATATTATTGAAAGTGCAAAATAACCAGGTGTACATATTTACAATGACACATTACCAAATACAAAGTGAATGGCCATTAATATACAGTAACACATACACACACACAAAAACAATTCAGTGTTTTAGTGCACTATTAAGAGATTTTGATGCGCAATATTCAATCAACAGATTCTGGCTAAGTGAAAAATCTACTGGTCCGGTAGCACCAGCTTATTGCACACAAACAAAAAATCCCAGTCTGCCCACAGAAACAGAAAGGGGGAACCCACGTCTGGGTTTAAATAGGGAGTCCGGAGAGAGATGGTCCAATCGAGATGATTGTATACAGCAGTTCTGGATAGTTTGAATGATGGTTGGTGGGCAAGGAAAAATATGAATTAGTTTAATATGAATGAGTTTAAATTGTGGGCTGTATGGAGCCCCCTACCAGCCTGGCAGAGGCTACGATTCTTCACACGCGATGCCAATCTAGGCTCTAGGCCTGGGTCTTTAGTTCGCCATCTTCATGGCAACCTGGCCTGCAGGAGAGGATCAAAATTGCAGTTAATATTCATGTACATCAAATTTCTTTTCAATAGTTTGAGGTATGCACACACACATAGAGAGCTCGTCGTCTGCCACTAGATCGGGCCCATCCGGTTGCCGTAACTCTGGGCCTACCAACATGGTAGGTGCGGTAAATGTGGCTCAAAGCTGGTTTACACTCGATTTCTGCCACCCGGATGAAGGAGAACACGCATAACACCACCGTGCATGCTCGTCCGCGGGGTACCGTGGTGAAGTTGGTTTCACATTGGATGCTGTATATTCGCCTACGTAGCTAGAGCGGTTGACTTCCCTTGCTGTGCACGGACTTCTCTGTCATGGTGCTTGCAGCTTAAAGGGAAGTGCCGCTCTTAACGGCTGGTTATGTTCTAAATCACACCACAAATCAATCCATAACCACGTCAAATGATTAGTCCTTTCCTTAATGTATTGTGATGCTGGCAGAATAATTCCACGTCAGGATGGCTGGAATTCAGTTGGTCATTTATTTGCATTTCCACACAGAGCGCTCACTCCTTCGACAAGACCTTCATGTTCGGTTAATTGGCGACTCTACAAAATTGTCCATACATATGAATGTGAGTGTGAATGGTTGCTTTGTCTGTATGTACTCTGCGATTGGCTGGCGACCAGTCCAGTGGGTACCTCGCCTCTTGGCCGAAGTCCCTGGAATAGGCTCCAGCATACCCCCACGACCCTAGTGAGGATAAGCGGCGTAGAAAACGGATGGATGGCTTACACCTAATAAAACCTCAAGTTCAGTATCTCATAAAATGTGAGAAATTGTCGAAAATTAAGTAAATAACTGGTTTGTGCTCTCATCAGCAAATAATCTGCACAAACTTTCTGAACTCTGGAAATCATAAACATTTATTGAGACGAACCCTTCACAATAAGACCATCATTTTTGCCAGTGCCCGAGGCTTTCATTGTGAAGAGATGTGAGGTATTTTGTTTACATGGAATTATTTCTTGGGGGTAGTTTGGAGTAATCAAGGCACGGCGGAGCGCTTGTTTACAGGAACAGCCACCGCATTCCGGACTTGTGATGTCACTTCTTCATGTGGTGAACATTAACAGCAGGTACGCATTCACGCGGCCGTTTTTCACCCAGAGAAAACGGACGATTGACAAAAGAGGAGGAGGAGTTTGTGTTGTGCAGCAGATGCTGGACTTATTTTGGACCCCCCTCGCCCATACATCTCCACTTTTTCTCCCCTTCATCCATCCACTGTAGTTTGATTTCTTCCGTCCATTATTCACTCCGCCTCCTCCTGTGCACCTCCTTCCTCATTAGCGCCTTCCCTCTCTTTCTTCCTTTGCTTTCATTTCTGTGCTCCATTCGTTCTCCTTCTTTCTACTTCTCCTCCCACCGTCATTTCTATTTCCCGTTTTTTCTCTAACTTTGTAGATAAATCAGTCCGGACATGTTCAGATCACCTACACTCTCTTCACTGTAATTCAACTCGTTTGGTCTGGCGGGACCGCCGGAGACGGACACAGGCAGTCACGATGTGACAGGTCCGCTCAGCGAGGCCCCTCGCACAAAGACACAACTTTGACTATGAAAGGAGGGACCGTTAGGAGGGAGAGAGCAGATGACTGGAAAGGAAGGTGGCCTCTTTCTTCCTCTCCTCTGCCTGCCCTCTTTCTCTTTCATCTCCTCTCTCCGCTAAATTCTCCTCTTTCCTTCTCCTGCTGCTGTTTTCTCTCCAAACCAGGAAATCTGATCAGAGATTTCACCTTTAAATTGTAGCCGTTCTTAGTGGAGGAGCTCGTAGTCATTGTTGACATAGAGAAGATTCAGGAATGTTCTTGTCAACACTTTGGGTCCGATGTGGGTTGTCACATGTTCAAGTGCTGATGGTGATGAGGCTGATTCCTCTAGTGGTCTTTATCTGTTCATACATTTGCTTCCCTCCAAGTTCTGGTTCTGCCATAGAGGTGTCCAAGGTCTAAATAATCCAAGCAAAGCAAAATAACACGACAGGCGGTGCTCGGATTTGTCACATCTCCTGCTTATGACGCCTTCTCAGCGAAATTACTGAACGTACTTTCCAGCTAAGCGGTTTATTCTGAAAATGTGAGACTCTCCCGCGAACAAGTTGGCTATGCGTGCTGGAATAATACGTAGTCCCGCGTAGCTACACTCCCTCGCCAGAAATCAAAGACACTGCAAAAATAGAGAAATGTCAATCGACACTGGCATCCAGCCTGGTCCATGCCACTCAGCTGCCGTTACCATCGTGAAAGATCATATCCCTGAACACGTAACAGGGTCTGCTCCTATAACATGGAGAGTGTGAGTGACTTACTGTAGGTAAAGCTTCCGACTTTCACTGAAACAGAAGAGCAGTTTCAGTGGCAGATTACTATCACTGTCCCGCTCACCTGAAAGACTGAACAGATCTTCCCAACACAATAAAAACACACACAGGATTGGACTTTTTACCTAATTAAATATTATTATTTTTATTATTATGTGGTATTATTTATTATCATGTATTATTGCACCACAGATTGGAAGTGAACTGTCACAAATGTCTCTTGGATTCAATGAAGTATCTAAAAATGAGTTTACATCGCTTCATAGCAACAGCACTCCTTCGTAAACCGAGGTCTTTCCTTACTCTTCACAAGAATATAAACGGGAAGAAGCTTTAGTGTTCAGCCTAGTGAGCATCCGTCAGGCGCTTTCTCACCACAACTCCACCAAGTCTGTTTGGAACATGTTCCAGGTGGTCTTGGATCAGACGGTTTGGCTCCCGGCTGGGTCGGATTCCTTTGTCACACCGTTTCTAACAACTGCAACAAGTCGGAAATTAAACATGATTTAAAGTGGACCAGAGTCTGCTACAGGCATTGGCCGAGTACTGGTTTTAAAGTATACTAGGCTGTGAAAAAGTTCCGGTTTGTTGTGCATTATGAGAGAAAACACTACGTGGAAATACTTTGTCAAGTCCTGGGTTATGCTTCCCAGTTGGAATTGGGTCTTGATGTGTTGAAATGTTGCCAAGTGTCAGGTAACTTAACCGTTGCGGGACAGACGGCACTGACGTGGGCTCGGGTATAATGGCGCCACGGGTGTCCTGGTAGAGTCCTGTATTGCGAAGGTGTCGAACTCAAGCACGCAATAGCAACGAGCTGTGATGCTCTGCATGATAAGGTGGTTCTCCAAGTTTCCAATATTCCTATAGCGTTACCCAACTTAAGGGGCCACGGTATTATATGTAGTACTAATTGTTAGTATGTGTGCCAGATTTGGACTAGTTTAACGGTACAAAACTATAAAAAGACACCACTTTAAAACTACTACAACCTGGTTGTACAAAAATCATTTGAACTTCAACAAAGCATGCTGGGAAACGCGTAATTCGCCCATTCCCCAATTTGCAAACTCTTCAGGTTACACGTATGTCCCGCGTCCATCATGTTTTATTATTTGGTTTAAAAATGGCTGGTCAACAGGAAAGGTTTTTCGTCCACTTGTTTTGAATAAAGATATTTCAAAGTAACACGTTTTAGAGCTTGTGCTCGGGTTTTCTCCGGGTACTTGGGTTTTCTCCCACGTTCCAAAAAACATGCATGTTAGGTTCATTGCCGACTCTAAATTGTCCGTAGGAGTGTGAATGGTTGTTTGTCATTATGTGCCCTGCCATTGACTGGCCACCAGTCCAGGGTGTACCCCACCTCTCGCCCCAAGTCAGCTGGGGTAGGCTCCAGCATACAAACCCCAAACCCACAGTAGAAATGGACGGTCGTTTTAGAACTGTATAGCTATAATACCGTGAAACGGTTGTTAAACCTCACACCGGCCCATGTTCAGTCTACAAACCAACCAAGTACACACTTCAGTGGTTATGTTCCTCTTTCCAGAAAACTGATAGGATGACAAATGTTGGTCCCCATCCTCTCATCACTTCCACTACTTCATCACTAATCTCATCTGCCCCCCCCAATTAACATTATAAAAGACCCCCCATCTTAATCTGCCCCAGACATACATCACATACACACACTGATGATATCATAGGGATGCAGTGCAATACACACACATTCGGCGTCCCTATTGTGGGATGTGTTTGGTTTGGGGTCCCGAGGGGAAAGTTACTCTACAGCCACGCTTACGCTCCCATGCTGTCAGAGTGTGTGCGTGTGCGTGTGTGCGTGTGTGTGTGTGGTTAAGCACAGGGACGAGAGATGTTATCATCCCACTTTATCTTCCCTTGCCTCAAATGAGCGTCCTTTCTTACGCCACCTGAGCAGTCTTGATGGACCCAGTCAAATTATTAGGCACAACATGTCATGTGACTGCGTCACAAATTCAGAGAGCTATTCATTTAAAGGGCCACTGACATGGTTTATCAACTTTGCTTGAATATGTTATACATTGCTAGTTTTTTTTTAAACGCAAAGGGTAAATTAGCCAAAATTACATGACATAAGTGGAGCAACACCTCTCAGCTACACAAACATGGCGGTGTACGAGACAGAGGATGTTTACAGTGATTGTGGCGGATATTTAAGCAATGTGTCAACAGAAAAGCAGGGTGAAACATTTGGAGGGAAAATAGAGAACTTCCAGAAGACATGAAGATGAAGATTGGTGACCTTCAAAAACGGAAGGCGAAGAGTAACTTACTCTGGAGTTCAATTATTGTCTTAAATCTGCTTCTTTAAGAGCGTAAAGGGGTCTTTCTAGCCTGATTTATTTCTTATTTTGTTGCTGTCGCGTCCACCACGCATCAGCATCAACATATTGCTGTGAAAAGACGTTTATAAAACATGCATAATGCTTTGCAGCCTGGTCGCTACAGTCGAATAGTGTTTAGAATACAATATGTAAACAAGACATGAGCAACTTTGTAGTGGTCTTTGTAAAGTTCTTTTTATATTGTATTTCAAGCTGAATGCTTCTTGTAAAGGTAGCAGCAATCTGTGAAATTAAAACTTCTGAAAAAAAAAAGAAAGAACTGGAGGTGGGCTATCTTTTGTCTATCTTTTGTTCTCGGCACTTGCTTTATACATTTTGTCTGATACCTTTGTCCTTTTGGAAGAAAAACAGACCTACAGTATCACTTGGATACTATTAACATCCAGCAGCAACACAACATTTTGGCATGACTACTATTTTGATGAAAAATATACAGAACTAAGTCCTGGGGCTACCTCGAAAAGCTTTCGTTAAGGTGAAGGGATTAGGAGGAGAGGTGTTACTCCGCTTACGCCACTTCTGGAAATGAAACAAAAGTAGGGTTACACTTAGACATTTTACTTTTATTAGACATTTAGACATATATTTACATTTATTGAAGCACTTGAGAGGTTAAGTATTAAATGTAAACTGTTTAATATGTAAATAAATGCCTAAATGTCAAAAAAAAAAAAGTGTGGTAACTGTAACTCTACTTTTTTGGCCCACCCTGTATAAATGTCATTTTTGCAAATTCACCGTTTAAATAACATATCATGTCAGTGTTTATGCTTGTACAAGTGACAGGTGTCCGTCACAGCTCATGTTGTGGCCAGTGTGCGAGATGTCTTAATAGTGACGCGACTGCGGCAGATGGCCGCTGCTTCCTGTTTGAGCACGCCGCTATGAACTCTGGGGGATGGCGTCCCAGGGGACCACAGCGTCCTAGCATCGGCGTGTGTGCGCTTCAGGGAGCGGGCATGTGCGTGCGCCGATTGCAATTGTGTTTGTAGTGAAGAGCCCATGGCCCCATGGGAAGCACTGTCTTTATTATTATTAGTCATTAACGCCCTGCCAGCTGGCGCCTTCATTTGCTGCTTAGCTAGCGTCTCTTGCCCAGTCGTCAGCAGGTTGCATCGCCAATGCTGAAAAATCTCTCATCTGGACTGATTGTTGTCATCTGTCTGGTCCAGGGATGGGCAATCATTTGGCTTGGCGGAAACATTGGGTTAAAAAATTTGGCGGAGGATCGGTGGTCATCTAACAGAACAACATACTTGCTCATGGGGCCACGAAACAAAAACACAACACATCCACAGCAAGCTAACACTGTTATTTCCAAATGCCTGCAAGGTATGCTGGGTAGCATAGCACTTCAAGTCAGTTTTCTGGCTACAGTTTTGACGTTAAAGGTTTAAAAAGATATATTTGGAAATGCCCGGCAGGCCGGATGAAGATGCTTGGCATGCCGGACGTGGCCCCCGGGCCGCTGTTTGCTGGTCTAGTCCCAGTCTGTCTACCTGCTCCTCTCCAATTCTTGAAGGGCATACATCACCAGACGTGCACGTGGATGCGTTACGTAACTAGACAATGCAGAGTCATTTTCATTTTGTCTTCCAGACCTACCAGTGGTCCAGCAGCTGAGAAGAACCTTCAAGTACTTCCAGGACTACAGACAGGCGAGTGGACCCACGCGACCCCGTGAGCCATCAGTCTGGACAGGCACCCATTCATGCTTAAACCGAGTCCTGTCTGCTTTTTTGATGGTGTCAGATGATCATCGAGCCCACCAGCCCCAAATTGCTGCCAGACCCCCTGAAGGAGCCCTATTACCAACCTCCATACACGCTGGTCCTGGAGCTCACCAACGTGCTGGTGCACCCGGAGTGGTCGGTACGTGCACACCCACCCGCCCCCCCAGGCGGCTACTTTTACTTACAGGTGGAAGGTGTCGAGTGTTTTGTTTGTGAGGCGTGGCAACATACCACCTGTTTGCTGGGACCCCCACCCCAAAGCCCTAGTCTTACACGCCCACAGTTGTGCGGTTGGACATCTGACGCCTCGGAGACAAAAAACATTCCATTTGAGGTGTCATCCCGGATACACACTGTCTTTTTTTTTAAATAACTCGCAGGGAGCGTGGGGACGTACGTTGCGCTTTTTTATCTCAGCCGACGTCCGCACCTTTCCCGGGTTCGTGTATTTTCCACCGCGTTATAACATTACACTGGTCATGGACCAGAAGCAGAAGACAGCCAATACCCGAAAATCAGGGGTGTCCTCACTTTTCCAGCGAGGGCCACATGCTGAAGAATGATTGCAGGGCCATTTTAAAATTTTGTAAACTATACAGTATGCCAAGAAGCATCTTTGTGATATGGGTATGGAAAAATTTATTCTTTTAATCAACATGAAACTTTCTTTTTAAACAATCTTTGTATTTTGGTTTCTTGTGTGGTTGTTTATTTAGAATATTATATAATACACTTTATTCCCACTGTGGTATTGTATGAAGAAGTCTGGAGTGGCAGAGAAGTATGTTAGAGCGGTGCAGGACATGTACCAGGACTGTAAGACAGTAGTGAGGTGTGCTGCAGGTGTGACAGAGGAGTTCCGAGTGAAGGTCGGACTCCCGAGTGAAGGTCGGACTCCATCAGGGATCAGCTCTGAGCCCCTTCTTGTTTGCTATGGTGATGGACAGGCTGACGGACGAGGTTAGACAGGAATCTCCATGGACTATGATGTTTGCAGATGACATTGTGATATGTAGTGAGAGCAGGGAACAGGTGGAGGAGAAGCTTCAGGGGTGGA
>QODF01000069.1:323378-346627 GCA_024372805.1 Oostethus manadensis
CCCTAAGAGAACCTCAGCGTCTGGCCTCCTGTTTTTTTTCTCAGCGGTACTGTCTGTAAACCAAACCACACTTTTTGTACACTTTTCCTTTCATTTTAGCTGAAACTCTTCTATCACACTTTTCTCCACCCATTCCAGCCTGCCCGGACACGCTTCTTCACCTCTTTTCCACACTCTCCATTGCTCTGGACTGTCTTGTTGTTGAAGTACTCA
Organism: Oostethus manadensis; assembly: GCA_024372805.1. Taxonomy (NCBI): domain Eukaryota; kingdom Metazoa; phylum Chordata; class Actinopteri; order Syngnathiformes; family Syngnathidae; genus Oostethus; species Oostethus manadensis. The sequence goes on from QODF01000069.1 coordinate 323,592, forward strand.
AAAGTTTATAAGTTTATCCTCATAAAATCATAACTTTTTTTCTTGTTATTTTTTTCTTTTCATTTTTGACTTTATTTTTATTTAAACTTTCTTCTTGTCATTTTTCCTCTCTAATTATGACTGGGTTCTTGTGATATTGTGACCTTATTCCTATAGTATGAAAACTTTTTCCTGCTACCTCATTTTCCAATAAACTTCATTTTTATTTTGTTTGTTTCTCAATAATATGAGAAAGGCTTTTCAACTTTATGCTACTAGGACGACATGAAATTACGCTCATAAAATTATGACTTTTTTCTTAATATTTTGATTGTTCTTGTGAAATTACAGCAGTTTTATTCCATTTCAACTATTTCAACTTTTTTCTTGTAATTTTTCTTCCTGACATTGTTTTTCATAACATTGCATTACTCTCAAAAAATGATGACTTTTTCTTGTTAAACCACAAGTTTATTTCCCTTAATGTTTTAACTTTTTTCTTGTGAAATTACTGCAGTTTTTTCATCATTTCTGCTGTTTTTTTCCAAACGATTTCAACTTCTTGTACATGTTCTTCCTTTAGCTATGACTTAATTCCCCTAATATTTCACCCATAATATGTTGAGATTTATTATTTTACACATTATTATTATTATTATTTATTATTTTTTTTAATTTATATTATTTTACACATTATTATTTTAACTTTATGCTCCTAAAGTGACATTATTTTCCCTCACTTATTATGAACTTATTCTAATAAAATTAAAAATTTCCCCTTAAACTGCAACTTTTGGCCTTATTTTAAGTTTTTTTGTCAAATAAAAATATCCGAGACCGTGCTGCGGGCCTTGAATGGCCCGCGGGCTGCACTTTGGACGCCAAAAAATCATTGATGAGGGACTGTCTCCTTGCAGCTGGCCACTGGGTGGCGCTTCAAGAAACGTCCGGGCATCGACTACCTGTTCCAGCAGCTCGCCCCACTCTACGAGATCATCATCTTCACTTCCGAGACCGGCATGGTGAGACGCACGCACGCACACACTCTCTTGTGGTGTTTGTCCCCAAACGTTGTGTTGCATTCATGCAGATGTGAGCTGATAGTGAAGTTGAATTTGCTGTCAGAGGCTCACGTAAACGTTTGCATGCGTTGTTTAACCAACAGTAGCTCTTTCAGTTCTAAAGGCGAGGCCTACGGTAAGAATGGGACTCAACGCCGCCATCATTTCTGTATGTGAGGTGTGTGTGTGTTAACGACTTGCTAATGTCGGCTGTTCGCATGCAAAGAAAGTCTGCAGACGCTTTGCCGCGCCAACAGAGGCCTATTTGGGTGTGTCAAGTGTGTCCCTTTGCCCCCCCCGCTGTCTTATTTCTGTTACTTGCTTTCATTTCACACACAAAGCTTCTTGGCGTCGACAAATCAAAACGATTTTTTGGTCGTGTTCACCCAGACGGCGTACCCTCTGATTGACAGCATCGATCCCCAAGGTTTCGTCCTGTATCGCCTCTTCAGGGACGCCACGCGCTACATGGAGGGTCATCACGTGAAGGTGTGTGTTCTTGTGTGCTACTAGTACAGTAAGTGTGTCGGTTGGCGAGTCGGCATCACATAGTACGTCGAGCTAGCAAACAAACGTGTGCTTGCCTTAATGGGATACGTACAATAAAGAAAGTGTAACACCTGTAAGATGGAGTTCCTGCGTTACGCCCCCACTAATGTGTGCTCGCCATCATTGATTCCTCCTTGCCACAAAAGACATCCTTAACCCCCCCTTGCCCCCACCCCCACCACACACACACACTCTAACCCCCTCAGGCCTCATTAGCCTTTTGCCCGGTTCCTCCTCTTCCTCTTACCTCACCTCCCTTTCACCCTTGTTTGGGTCGTCGCCCCATCTCAAGCTTGCCCGCCCCCATCTCTGCACCCCCATACTCCTAACTGTCGTGTGTGTGTTGTATGAAGGGGCCAAGGAGCCGGGTAACCTACTTCTAGCATCTGATCTCCATAACACGCCAAGATGATGCCGAGCGCTCCATATGCCGACGCACGCGGAGAGAGTTCCCGCTGTGAATACGGCAAGGGAAAGTTCATATGGCCTCGCTTGCCAAAGTACCAGGCAGAGCTATTAAAAAAGAAAAAAGACAGATCTTCACGCAGCGACACGTTTATACCAGGTGTCCAAAGTGTGGTCCACGGCTGCTTGTATCATTAGCTCCTGGCCCGTTCTAAAAATACAATTTCACAAAAAAGCTTAAAAAACAGAGAACTTTTTTTCTCATGATAAAATTTAGAACATAGCAAGAAAAGTTGTTCATTTAATAAACTTTAATTTAATTAAACTTAAAGTTAGAAACGTTGTTGTTGAATTTAATTTACAATTATTTTAATTTTGATTCATTTAATTGAAAAAAAAAACAAATCCCTAGCGAAAATGAAACCAATTTTCTGGAATTTTCTCATACCTTAAATGCAATAAAAAGTTGTTAATTTATTGTGCAATTATTGTAATTGAATTGTATTTAATTTACAATTATTTTAATTTAATTTGTAATTATTTTAATTTTGGTTCATTTAATTAAACAAAACACAAATCCCCAGCAAAAATGAAAACAATTTTCTGGAATTTTTCTCATAAGAAAAAACTAGAACCTAGTGAGAAAAAGTTGTTCTTTTAATGTATAATTATTGAATTTTATTTAATTAGCAATTATTCTAATTTACAATTATTCTATTTTAATTTACCAATTTTTAAAATTTTGATTCATTTAATAAAAAAAACAAAAACAAAACCCCAGCAAAAATTAAAACAATTTTCTGGAAGTTTTCTCATAAGAAAAATTAAAACCTCGCAAGAAAATGTTGTTAATTTAATTTAAAATTATTTAAATTTAATTTGCAATTATTTTGATTTCTTTTCATTCACAATTAATTTAATTCAATTCACAATTATTTTAATTCCATTAAAAAAATTTTTATTTGAAATAATTTAATAAAAAAACAGTACAAATGAAAACAAATTTCTGGAATTTTTCCTCATAATAACAAATGTGAACCTAGTGAGAAAAAGTTTGAAAAACGAGTATTTTAATTTTAATTTCATATACCATTATTTTCATTTTACTTCATTAAATTAGAATTTGAATTCTTAAAATTTTCAGTCAGCTGGGATAGGCTCCAGCATACCCCCGCCATCCTAATGAAGATAAGCGGTATAGAAAACGGATGGACGGATTTAAAAGTATATACAAACAATTGCAGTATTGTCAGAAAACAATAGCATCGTAGTATCAACATCAAGTTGTAATATTGAATCGAGAAAAACGTGCAATGTTATGTCAAAGTGTCTTTACGAGACCTAACGAGCGGCACGTAATGGCCTTTCTCGCAGCATCCTGCTATTGTTGGCTGGCCCGCATCCCAGCGTCCGGATCAGACGTCTTATTGTTTGGCGGCGAGCAGCACAACAGTCGGATTAACTGTAACGTGCTGTTGGGCCTTGCGCTCAAAGCGCGCATCTCAGCACGCCGCTGAAGTCCTGGCGGCGTCGCGCCTTCAGAACAACCCGCCGAGCTCGTCTTGGTCTCTACATGCATGAAAACATGCAAGAGTATGTCGGGAGGAGACTTTGATGCAATGTGAGCGCACACATAAAAGGTGTTTACTGTGCTGCTCTCGCTTTTCGCTGCACATAAAGGTGTCTGTTATGTAACGCCCCGGCTATGTGCGCTACATGTTAGGCCGTGCGGAAGGCAACCTGGTGACATGCACAGCTGCACTCCAGCTGTTGGGTTCGTCCTCGTCGTGTTTTGGATTGGACATCAAAGCTTGCGTGGTCACGAGGACCAAAGTGTCCGCATCGCAGATGTCAACCCACACACACACACACACACACACACACACTTGTTATTTTGTATGACGGTCATCCCTCGCCACTTTGCGCAATCAGAAGATGCATTCAAAGACATTGCGTTAAAATGTAGGACCCTACATTGGTCACCGGGTGTCAGCAATGTCACCCTAATGTTCTGTGAGACACGCAAGCACAACAGCCTTTTATTGCAGGCTTGAATGATCTCTCAACAGGCACATTAAGCCCACGCCAAGCTGAACCGCAGCGCCTGCCCCCACTCGTGTCCCCTGGCACCGAAACACATTTACAGCAACACACACGAGCACAAGTCTTACTTATGCCTTCAATGGCTTATAGTCACTTATGTTTACTGTATAGGGTGATGGGAGTGTAAAGATGACTATAGGGCTGTTATTCCATGTCTAGAGGGCTCTAATAATGCTGTAAATGTAATTAGAACGTTCTAAACAGGTTTTCTATGACTAAGATGTCTTATTTTCTCTTATTGTGTTTACTGTATAGGGTGATGGGAGTGTAAAGATGACTATAGGGCTGTTATTCCATGTCTAGAGGGCTCTAATAATGCTGTAAATGTAATTAGAACGTTCTAAACAGGTTTTCTATGACTAAGATGTCTTATTTTCTCTTATTGTGTTTACTGTATTGGGTGATATTGGGAGTGTAATAATGACTATAGGGCTGTTATTCCATGTCTAGAGGGCTCTAATAATGCTGTAAATGTAATTAGAACGTTCTAAACAGGTTTTCTTTGACTAAGATGTCTTATTTTCTCTTATTGTGTTTACTGTATTGGGTGATATTGGGAGTGTAAACATGACTATAGGTCACCCAGACACTGTTGTAGTGTCCCTGGGCAAGACACTTCACCCACCTTGCCTCCAGTGCCGCCCACAGGGGTGTGTCTGATTGTTTGGCGGTGGTCGGAGGCGCCTCTCAAGCGCCATAACCCTGAATCCGTGATTGTTGTTACTATATTACAAGCATGAAGTAGTTTTGCTTGTGAAATGGGGGGGAGGGGGCAATTTTGATTGACACTAACATTCGATCAAATTTTTAGATGATTGAAAAACTGTTACATTTGACATAATAAGCTGCATTGCAAACACCGCTGAGATTTACCGCACGTGATCAGAAGCGATGTTCAGATGCGAGATGAAGCGTCTCCTCATCACTCTCGCCCCGCCCCGTGACGAGCCTGAATTTCATCCGCTGTCGGATCGGAAACAAAGTCACTGGACCACACACCGCAGCAGTTTTTACTTCCGTAAACACACGGGAATGCGTGGATGTCGGCAAAGCCGCTGTCCCTGTTGCGTTATCTCAGGGCCCAATTCACCTTCATCGGCCTCGCTTGGACGGAAGGCGGGGCCTGCGTGTACGAGGTCAACCCCCGACAATAGGGCGGGTCAGCTTTGTGTTGGAAGTCCCCTCCGCTGCACTCGAAGTGTTTCTGCGCTCGCAGACTTTATAGGCCTTGATTGTGTTTTGGCTGTGACCGTGTGAAGGAAGTATTAACCCGCAAGCAGCTTCCTGTTGTGCGCCTTCGCATCACATGCACGTTCACACGCACACATTCCCATACATGGAACGACTGGCGTGCCAAAAGGAAATAGAGAATAAGGAGAATCAATAACACAAAAATGTACACATTTCTTTTTTGCTTTTTCCATTTTCCACAACATATTTCTCGGTAATGATTTAGATTTTGGCGCGGATTCCATAGAAAAATCCTCGCTCCTGTCTCTCCTGAGCGTGTCAAACTTTTTCCACATACACAAAAAACCTATCCTACCTCAAATATTGGGGAGAGATAATCCATCCTCCTCACAGGTCTGGCATACCAAGACAGCCTGATTATGGACTTAGGCTGGTCACAATAAAAGGCCACCTCTAAATGTGCACAGAATAGAATAGAAAGTTGTTATTTAGCACCGTTGTAACTAAATATAGATTTTCAGTCGATTCTCATTCATTTTTACAAACACAGTCGTGTTCCAAATACTAGCAGTGCAATGTGACTACAAGACCACAAGACAAGTACTGTTACCAGTGGGTGCAGTAGATTCTCAGCAAACAGACAAGAGCCAGCACACTCTTAAGATTGGGCAATTAGTTGAATTCAAAAATAGGAGTGTGGCATCCAATGAGTGATCCATGGAGTGAAAAAAGAGGTGTGAGTCGGGTGGGCCCCACTCAAGGATGAAAGCAGCACTTGCTGAACATCATTTCTCTTTGAAAGCCGAGGAAAAAGAAAGCGCAGCTTGACTAGAAGGTTGCTTGGAGAGGGGAAAAGAGCAAAACCAGAAACACATGGCAGAAAACGGAAGACAACTATCAAAACGGAGGGAAGAATAAGCAGAATGGCAAAATTCTGGGGGCCCCTTTCCACTTTCATTTTGGTATTTTGAATATTTTTGGGTAAATGGGACGGAAATGTCTTCCAAGCCCAATTCCTGTTATGAATTTTTGGTATAGTAAGGGTTCCTTATTAGAACAATCTTGTCATATGAGGGAAAAAATCCTTTTAGTAGCATGAAGTGGAAGTTTTATGGAAGCAAAAAATTAAAGTGTAATTTAGGGCGGGAAGTTCTACTACAGACAATAAAGTCCAAATATAATGAAGATAATTTTGATCAAATACGTTTAGTGCGCTCGGCTGTCGGCCTCCTCATCTTACCGCCGTTTCATGGCGCCTCCTGTCGAGAGGAGACCCGACGTGCTCGAGCGCGAGCCGGCACACGGATGGCCGCTGTCAATAACGCGGGCGCCGCTCATTGACCGCGCTGTCAGCACGCACGCACGCCGCTCTCCTCGCCTGACCCGTGATCCATCAGAGCGGCGCTTCCGGCTCGCTCGTCAAGAACCTGCATATTTTTCAGGCTCTCGTGTCTGCAACTCATTGACATTTTGTGGGTTTAAAAACGGCCGACTGTGTTGAGCAGCACAGCACCATCACCAACCCTTTTTTTTTTTGTATTTATTGGCTGTGCGGAGGAATAATGTGTCCACTGGGGTTAACACACACGCACACACACACACACACACACACACAGCAGGGTTTGGAAGGGGGGGGCACCAGATGAGCCTGCTGTTGGACTGCAGCGTCCCTCTCCATCTGTCACGCACACACACCAGCAGAATGCGTTAGGAAAGAGTTGTGTGTTTTATTGCTGAATATTAAGGAAGCTGACGGTCATGTGATCTGCACTCACGGTGTGTGCGTGTGTGTCAGGACGTGTCGTGTCTGAACCGCGACAGCAGCAAGGTGATCGTGGTGGACTGTAAGCGGGAAGCGTTCAGCCTGCAGCCGTTTAACGGGATGGCCCTGAAGAAATGGGATGGCAACTCGGACGACCGAACGCTCTACGACCTCGCCAACTTCCTGAAGAGTAAGACCGCGCCGCGCCGCGCATGCAAGACGTCTGCCTTTTCCCGCCCCGCCTTTTAATAGCGTTTGTCTCCTCCTCCCATCAGCCATTGCTCTGAGCGGCGTGGACGACGTGCGCTCAGTGCTGGAGAACTACGCCATGGAGGACGACCCCATCGACGCTTTCAAGCGGCGACAGGCTCAGCTGGCACAGGTGGGCGGAGTCTAACACGTATGTGTGTGTGTGTCTTGACCGTGTGCGTGTGTGTCAGGAGGAGGAGCAGCGTCTGTCCGAGCAGTCCCAGCAGAAGAAACAGGGAATGTCTCTGGGCTCCATCGCCTCGCGCTTCTGGCGCTCCAAACAGCAGTGAGCCCCGCCCCTTCTCTGACTCACACTCGTCGCTGCCACTGAGGGGAGGGGCCAGAGGACACCCCAGGGGGGGATCATGTTTTGGCGGGGATGGGCTCTCAAAGGACACGAGCAGCCTCCAATGACAATGACTCCCTGGGTCACCTGAGAGGACCGGAAAGGCTGGTTGGACAAACGAGGGAGGGATGCGGGTCAGGTGCCGACGCGAGACCAGCGCCGCCGTCGCAGATCTGACCTGAACCCCGAACTCCCTTCCCCCGCGCCAAAATGTGTGTTTGTCTGCGAGCTCACTGACGGACTGACGGTGGACTCATCATCTTTGTATCAATAAACGCCAACGACACCACCCCTGGGTCGGCGACGCCCGCCATCTTGCTTTTTCTTCACTTATTGCTAATAATTATTATTATTGTGCTTCATCAAACCACCGCCACCAGAACTTTCGGAGCTCCTCCTTGCTTTGCCCAGCTGCAGTTCGGACTCCGGCCAAGCCTGCCGAGGTGGTCCTGCTTCTTGTGCGTGTTGAAGGCTGGTTCACGTGTGGCGCGACGGCGTCGCCAATAAAAGGAACCGGTCGGTTCAGAAGCGGCCTCGTGTGACTGCTGCGTCTTTTGTGCTGCGCTTCCTCTTCCTCAGCAGGTCCACTTGCATCTCAGCACGTGTCCTGCAGCACCTCCCTCACAGGAGGTGTGACGTCATGAATGTGATGAATATTCCTCACTTCCTGCCGGGGTGCTGTGAAAATTACGACAGGGTATCGGGGCCGAAGACAGATTTTTTCTCAAAAATCTGAGATTTTGGGGTTGAAAGTCAAGAATTTTATGTGAAAAAAAGTCATAATTTTTTTAGAAAAAAGTTGGAATTTTGAAAAAGTCGTAATCTTACAAGAAACAAATTCAGAACTTTATGAGACTAAAACTGGTGATTTTTACAAAAAATTTGTACATTTTCGAGAAATAAAGTAGGAGTTTCACGAGAATTTACTAAAAAATTTCACTAGAAAAACTACTAACCTAATTTCACGAAAGTCGCTTTTTTTTTTTTTTTGAAAAAAGTTGTAAATTTACATGAGTTATAATTTTACAAGCATGGAAAAAGTTATAATTTTACAAAGTATGACACTAAAATTCGTGATTTTTACAAACAAAAAGTTGTACGAGAAAAAAGTCGTAACTTTACTTGAAATAATCGTAATTTTATGTGGAAAAAGTTGCAAATAATTTTACTAGAATAAAACTAATTTTTTTTTAGAAAAAAGTGGTAACTTTATGTGAAAAAGTCATAATTTTACTCATAAAGCCAAATGTCATTAAGACCCCTCTTTATAGCTGTCTCAGACAATGCCTGTTACAGGGTATTAAAATCAGACAATTTGAACACAGTCGTAAATTTACGAGAAAACGCTCGAAATATTACAATAATAAAATGAATGAATAAAACGACTTTACAGGCGTTGCCTGAGACAGCTATGAAAAGGAGGGGGTGGGCTATGTGAGGGTACCTGATGCTTATGCTAATGATGATGCTAACCCATGCTAACCTGTTTGTGCCCAACTGCTCTTTTTGCTGTTCCGTCTGAAGCCAGAGGAAAGTTTCCTTCCTTCCTGAAGAACTATGCTCTTTTTTCCCACAATGACATGTAATATTACAATTTTGAGTTTTATTCTTAAATTAAGACTTTTTGGTAAAATTACGGGTTTTATCCTCGTAATGTTACAACTTAACTATTCTCGTTAGTTTTTTTTTATTCTAGTAAAATTACAACTTTTATTCTCGCAATATTACAACTTTTGTCAGAAAATTACAACCTTTTTTTCTTGCAAAATTGCAAGTTTTATTCTCACAATATTACTACTTTTTTCTCATAAAATTGGGACTTTTTCATAAAATGAAGACCGCTTTTTTACGTAAAATTACGAGTTTTATTGTTGCAATATCACGACTTTTTGTCTCGTAACATTACGACTGTTTCTCATAATGTTAAGACTTCTTGTCGTAAAATTACAACTTTTTGCTCGCAAATTTGCGGGAATTACGGTAATATAACGTCGGAGGAAAAATGAAGTGTAGAAAGGAAGGAGACTTTCCTTTTGCTACAGGCAAGCTTTTATTTATAACGAGACATTAGCATGGGTTAGCATCATCTCACCGATACCCTTCACGTAAGGCCCCCGGTTTTATAGCTGTCTCATCAATGCCTGTAACGTCAACTAACAACTTTTATTCTTGCAGTTGCCACTTTACTCTCGTAATATTACGAGCGTTTTTCTTGTAAATGTACGACTTTATTCGCAAAATGTCGGATTATTGTAATAGTCCTGTCGTAGCAGGCGTTGTCTGAGACAGCTATAAAGACAGATTTGGTTTTTATGTGGCCCCAATACGTCGAAGAAAAGAAGCGCAAACGACTGTAACTTAACGGCTTCTAGCGCCTTCGTCGCGTTCTCCTTCATGGCGAGAAGCAAAGCTCAAGCAGGAAGTAAGTGAGCGCCGAGGTCCCGCTGAGTCTTCGCCCTTTAAAGCTCTCCGGGCCCCATTCCTGAAGACCACCAGCGCCGCCATGTTGGACGGCGCCGACCCGGAGAGCCGCAGGAACTTCCTGTTTTGGTTCTTTTAACGAGCCCGTAAAGCTTAGCGTTGAAACTCGTTAATTCCCCGCAAAAAACACGTGATTCTTGTTAACTTAAAACGAGTGGGACGCAAATTGTCGGCTGGATTTTCCATATGATGCCTTCAGAGTGTGTGTGTGGACTGCACTGCTGCCATTAGCTCGGCGGGGTGTAGCCACCACATGCTAACCTGCTAAAGTAACACTTAAACCTTTAACATGACACACAAATAAGCTAGGAGGGGGCGGGGCTCTGAGACGCCTGGTGATTGACGGCGGCCGATGTTGCCCACCACGCCGTTTGTCGGTGGGCCTCAGCGCGCATGCGCGGGCTTGCAGGTGCGAGTCCTCGCGCCTCACATTTATGAGCTCACGCCTTGGCAGACTTTCCCACGAGCCCTGTTGCTTGGCCACACCCCCTTCGGACACCTCAAAGCGGCACGCGGCCTCGCACCTCAACAAAAGCCCGCGCCGTTTGGGCACGTGTGCACGGGCGCAAGCGCAGACGGCGCGTGGCGTGCACGTCGTTTGTGCGGGGCGGGTTGTTGGCACGATCGATAGGCAGATGGCGGCCGATCAATATGTGCATATTAGTTGTGCGCGTGTAGGTTTCCTGGTGCGGCTTGCACGCGTACCCAAGGCTCTCTGGGGAGCTGGTGGATGACGTCACAAAGTGTATCGAATAGCAACTTCAGAACCGGAACCAAAACTGGGTCTGGTCTAATTTGTTCCCCATCGAGTACGAGTACAGTAGACTGTGTGTGCATGTTAAACACACACGCACGCACGCACGCATACTGAAGAAGCGTGCCTTGGGTCGCGTGGAGAGTGAACATGAGGCACGCGCTGGCCTCATTAGGAATAACAAAAGGGGGCGTGGCGGGTCGCGGCGCCAAAAAAGGCTAGAGGAAAACTTTGTTCTTTTATCTGCTGACGTCACCAGAACTTCACTTTCGATGCTGTCCATCATCGCGTTGCCTTATTGACACACACACACACACACACACCTTCAAGACGCTTTTATGAGTGTGAGCGTGCGCGTGAGGGGGTACAGTAAAAGGAGCGTTTGTCACCTGACAGTTTGTTCCATCGCTGCTATACAGTGCGTGTGTGCGTGCGTGTGTGTGTGTGTTGGGGGGGGGGGGGGGTCCCCCAGGTACGGCACTCTCTCTCACACACGCGCACAGCAGCACGCTTTAAAAAATGTCCCCACGCCAATACGGTGAATTCCTCCCCCAACGCAGCCCCTTTTCATCTTGTCTGCGTGTAATTATGGCAACAGGAGCAGTAATCATGGTAATGTCGGCAATAATAATTCCATCCTCACTCGTGGAGTAGTTTAAACATGCACAATACCGAGCTCGCGTGCCAATACGCCCATAATCATTAGTGGGTTATTTTGAACCTGGTGATGAATTTGTTGGTCTAAATATGCATGAAGCCGAATTATGTTTTTCTCATTCAATAGCAAATGAAAGTGCGTCGCTTGGAATGCTGTGCCACGCGCTAGCATGAGCATACCTGCGCTTCAAGGTGGACATTTCTTGCAGCGTGCAGCCTTCCGCCGCCCCGCCCCCCTCCCCCCTCCTGCTATAAAAGCGGGGGCTGCGTGGAGGTTTGCTCCAGTCCAGAGTTCAACCATCCTAACGCTGTTTTCTCCAAGAGACAAACAACCAATTCGTCCTCTCTTGTCGGAAGCGCGCACGCACGCACGGCACTTGACGCCCCCTTCCTGGCATCGTTTGGACTTTCGGTTCTGTTGGGCATCGGTACAGAGAGGACCCGCCATGACGCGCTGCCTGCTGCCGCCGCGGCCGCTGCTGCTGCTGCTGCTGCTCACGACGCGCACGGTGAGTCCTCCGTGCGCCTTTACGCGCGGCAATGCCAGCAACTCTAGACCGCGTTCCACGCGTTCCACGCGACTACCGGTGGGTGACGCGTCACCGGACGATGCGCTCTTTAAATGTCAACCCGTGCCCCCCAACAGGTGATGTCTTCCGGTGTGTTCGAGCTGAAGATCGACTCCTTCACCAGTCAGCGGGCCGTGTGCCGCCATCCGTCCCGTGACTGTCACATCTTTTTCCGCGTGTGCCTCAAGCACTCCCAGGACGTCATCAGCCCGGAGCCTCCGTGCACGTACGGGACCGCGCTCACCGACATCTTCGCCGCTGATCCCGAGTCCATTGGCGGCAGCGCGCCCATCAGGGTGCCCTTCCTCTTCAAGTGGCCGGTAGGTGACCGCAGCGACGCTTGCTTTATGACCCCCAACAGTCCCTGGCCTGACCCCCCCGCCCCTCCCCGCAGGGAATATTCTCTCTGATCATCGAGGCTTGGAATGCCGAGTCTTCCGGACTCGACTCAACAGGTAAGTGTCTCGCAGTACTCATCTTCACCACCAGGGGGCATCCCACGCCACATTATGGGTGCTGATAGAGTGCCCCCCCCCAACAATCTCCCAGACAACCAAAACAACTTGATCAGCCGCCTGGCGACGCGCCGCAAGCTGGGAGTGGCCGAGGAGTGGTCCCAGGACGTGCACTACGGCGAGCAGAGTGAGCTGCGTTACTCGTACCACGTGGTGTGCAACGAGCACTACCACGGCGCCGCTTGCGCCGCCTACTGTCGACCCCGCGACGACACCTTCGGACACTACACCTGCGACCGAGACGGCCGCCGCCACTGCCAGGACGGCTGGACGGGCGACTACTGCTCTGACCGTGAGTCTTCACCGTGTTCTTTTGTGACCCGCCCCCTGCCGGCCCGCCCTCCATGTTTTGGTGTAACGTTCCTTCATGGGGGCGATGCGGTCGGGAGGGTCCTCGGTGTTTTTGTCCAGTGTCCATGAAATTGTTAAGTCAAGCAGTCGTCAACGCTGCTCGCAGCCTGCTGCTTCACTCGGAGTGTTTTGCTTTCTTTTGTCCTGAGCCCAACAATGCACTCCCCCCGGTGGGCCCCTGCGGGCCAGGTTGGCCCCGGCCCGCCCGCCTGAACAGGGACACGCGCTGGAGCTTAATGAGCCCTGCCTTGCGTGAAAAGAGACGGCATGTGTTGCTTTTGTTGGTGGGCCAGCTGCTTGGCCTGCTACTTAACGAGCACTAGTGTGTGTGTGCGTGTGTGTGTGTGTGCGCACGTGTGAGGCCCACAGAAGGGGGGGGGGGGGCTCGCTGTGTGCTTGAAGTGGACTCATGTTCTGTCTTCCCTGAATCCCATCAGCCATCTGCGCGGCGGGCTGCAGCGACGAGCATGGCTCCTGCGACGCCCCCGGTGAGTGCGCGTGTCATCAGGGCTGGCAGGGCGAGCGCTGCGATGAGTGCGCGCGCCACCCGGGATGCCTGCATGGCACCTGCCAGCAGCCATGGCAGTGCAACTGCAAGGAAGGCTGGGGCGGCCTGTACTGCAACCAAGGTGAGTCTGTGCCATTTGTTATAACGCGGGGCATTCCTCAGGGCTCCATTCCCACACCGTTGTTCTTCTCCTGTCCGTGACGCTTGCCATCGCCCCCCCGCAGACCTAAACTACTGCACCAACCACAAGCCGTGTCAGAATGAGGCGGCGTGCACCAACACGGGCCAGGGCAGCTACACGTGCACATGCAAGCCCGGATTCACCGGCGAGAACTGTGAGATCCAAACCAACGAGTGCGACAGCAACCCCTGCAGGAACGGCGGCAGCTGCAGTGTAAGTCAGCGCCTTGTGAGCATCACACCAGTCTTCTGAACGCCCACCAATGCAAGGAATGTTCTGGTCTCTCCCCCAGGATTTGGTCAACGGCTACTCGTGCACGTGTCCTCAGGGCTTCCGGGGCGAGAACTGCGAGATCGGCGCCATGCGGTGCGTGGACGAGCCGTGCTTCAACGGCGGGACGTGCGTGGAGAGCGCCGGCGGAGGTTACAGCTGTCTCTGCCCACCCGGCTACACCGGCTCCAACTGCGAGATGAAGAACAACAAATGCAGCAGCAACCCCTGCGCTAACGGTAACTAGCAGCCGCCATCGTTAGCGTTAGGCTATGCTCACCGCGCGAGTCGGCTGCATGTGAACGGATGTTGTTGACAGAGAACGGACGAAAGGGGTGACGCGGGCGTCCTGGCTGCCTGCATTCAAAACAATCTTTCAAAATAAAGAGCGACAGCGCAGGAGCCAACACGTCTTATCTCGCATTCAAATATGTCTTCTTTGTTGTCGTGGAAAACACAACGTCTCCTGCTCTACCCGACTGCCCGGGTCCGGGTTGTTGGGCGAGAATGCAGCCCTGGCAGCGCTTACGGCCCGATAAAGCTGCACGGCTCATTTGCCTCACAAAATGCACACTCGCTTGCCAAAACCCTCAAAAACCTCGTCCTCGACGTCTGTGAGGACGACTTTGCTAAAAAAAAGACGGACTGAACGAGCCGGAAGGCATCGTGAATCTGACGCTCAGATGAGTGACGGCTCGGCAAGGAAAGCACGAGTACCGCTTTTAACAATAACGGCAGTGTTATGGCCAGCTCGCGTCCTCATTCGCACGCTTATCGTCCATCTGCAGACATTCCCGAGTGCTGCTGCCTCTTGCAACACCAGCGGCTCAGCGGCGCCAAATACGGACACCCTTCAAGTGTTTATTCTGGCTGTCCGCGCACGCCTCCTACATGTTTAACGCTTCTTCTCATAAACATGATGTTCCTGAAAACGCCAGCCGCTTGATTGTTTTGCATACTCGCCCACGCACACTCCTCTAAACCAAACAATGTCCACCAAGTGGCCATCTTTGGTTCAGGCAGAGTGGAGATGACTTACTGAACTAACTTTTTGAAGATTTTTTTAAATCTTTAAAAATGTTTTGTTTAATTCCCCTTTAAATAACACATTCAATTACCAAGATGGCGTATTAAACTAACATGGTATTAAACAATCATGTTTACAACATATTAGACTGAAAGATATTCAAGTAAGGTGTTTATCAAAACGTGTTATTAAAAGTAACATATTTAACGTGTTTATGATAAATCATGCATAAAAGTAAATCGTTTTTTAACTTTTTTTTTTACAGATACATTTTAAACTTGCTAGTAAAAGTAATAAACGTGCTTATAAAAGATGACGTATTACACTGCTTAAGCACGTGCTTAAAACAGTATTTATATAATAGACCTGCCAACGTGTATGGATTTGGTGTACTCCGCATGCCGTTTGGCTCTTCAATATGCTCGTGTTCTTCACTGCTCTCCATTTTGTTGCATTTTGCTGGTTTCAGTTTTGAGTCCATACAGGTCAAATATCTAAAAAACTAGATAGGATCAGTTTTTCAAATCCGGAGGGGCACAAAAACATTTCTGTGCCCTTGTGTGGGCAAGATAGAAAATAATTTAAAAAAATAATTTAAAACTCACCTGAATGTAAAAGATGGCGTGTTAAGCTAACATATTTAACATGTTTACCAAAGGTAACATATTAAACTAACGTGATTAAAACATATTTAAAATGTTTCTAAAAGGTAACGTATTAAACTAACGTGATTAGAACATATTCAACAAGTTTATAAAAGGTAATGTATTAAACTTACACGATTTTAACATATTTAACGTGATTATAAAAGGTAATGATTTAAACTAATGTGATTATAACATATTTATCATGTTTATAAAGAATAACAAATGAAAGTAAAGTGATCATAACATATTTAACGTGTTTAAAAGTAACGTATTAAACTAACTTGATTATAACATATTTAATGTGTTTATAAAAGATAACGAAGGAAAGTAACGTGGTTACAACATAATTGACATGTTTAAAAAGGTAACGAATGAAACTAACGTGATTATAACATATTTAACGTATTTAAAATTTAACATGTTCAACATCAACAAATTCAACATCTAACAACACACAAATGATAACATATTAAACTAATGTGATTAGAACATATTCAACAAGTTTATAAAAGGTAACCTATTAAACTTACACGATTGTAACATATTTGACGTGTTTAGAAAAGGTAACGAATTAAACAAAAGTGATTATAACATATTAAAAGGGATTTAAAAAGGTAACGAATGAAAGTAACGTGATTATAACATATTTAACGTGTTTATAAATAACGTATTAAACTATTGTGATTATAACATATTTAACGTGTTTATAAAAGGTAACGTAATAAACAAAAGTGATTATAACATATTTAACGTGTTTATAAATAATGTATTAAACTAACGTGATTATAACATATTTTACGTGTTTATAAATAACGTATTAAACTATTGTGATTATAACATATTTAACGTGTTTATAAAAGGTAACGTATTAAAGAAACGTACACGTTTATAACATATTTTACGTGTTTATAAAAGGTAACGAATGAAAGTAACGTGATTATAACATATTTTACGTGTTTATAAAAGGTAACGAATGAAAGTAACGTGAATATAACATATTTTACGTGTTTATAAGAGGTAACGTATTAAACTTTCGTGATGATAACATATTTAACGTGTTTATAAATAACGTATTAAACTATTGTGATTATAACATATTTAACGTGTTTATAAAAGGTAACGTATTAAAGAAACGTACACGATTATAACATATTTTACGTGTTTATAAAAGGTAACGAATGAAAGTAACGTGATTATAACATATTTTACGTGTTTATAAAAGGTAACGAATGAAAGTAACGTGATTATAACATATTTTACGTGTTTATAAAAGGTAACGAATGAAAGTAACGTGATTATAACATATTTTACGTGTTTATAAAAGGTAACGAATGAAAGTAACGTGATTATAACATATTTTACGTGTTTATAAAAGGTAACGAATGAAAGTAACGTGATTATAACATATTTTACGTGTTTATAAAAGGTAACGAATGAAAGTAACGTGATTATAACATATTTTACGTGTTTATAAAAGGTAACGAATGAAAGTAACGTGATTATAACATATTTTACGTGTTTATAAAAGGTAACGAATGAAAGTAACGTGATTATAACATATTTTACGTGTTTATAAAAGGTAACGAATGAAAGTAACGTGATTATAACATATTTTACGTGTTTATAAAAGGTAACGAATGAAAGTAACGTGATTATAACATATTTTACGTGTTTATAAAAGGTAACGAATGAAAGTAACGTGATTATAACATATTTTACGTGTTTATAAAAGGTAACGAATGAAAGTAACGTGAATATAACATATTTCACGTGTTTATAAGAGGTAACGTATTAAACTTTCGTGATGATAACATATTTAACGTGTTTATAAATAACGTATTAAACTATTGTGATTATAACATATTTAACGTGTTCATAAAAGGTAACGTATTAAACAAACGTGATTATAACATATTTAACGTGTTTATAAATAACGTATTAAATTAACGCGATTATAACATATTATAATGTGTAAAGGTAACGGATTAAACTTACACGATTATAACATAATTAACGTGTTCATGATAAATCACGGCCGCACGGTGGTCAACTGGGTAGCACATTGGCCTCACATTCATCAGGTTTTGGGTTCTCCGTTGGGCATCTCTGTGTGGAGTTTGCATATTGTCCCCGTGGGTTTTCTCCCCATACTGGTTGTTTGTCCTTATGTGCCCTGTGATTGACTGGCGACCAGTCCAGGGTGTACCCCGCCTCCTGCCTAAAGCCAGCAGGGATAGGCTCCAGCATCCCCGCGACCCTAATGAGGATAAGCGGTATAGAAAATGAATGAATGAATGGTAAATCACGCATGAAAGTAAATATTTGTTTAACTTTCTTTTTACAGAAAAATTTTAAACTTGCTTACTTACTTTTAAAAGTAGGAAATGTGCTTAAAACAGTATTTATATAATAGACCTGCCAACGTGTATGGATTTGGTGTACTCCGCATGCCGTTTGGCTCTTCAATACGCTCGTGTTCTTCACTGCTCTCCATTTTGTTGCATTTTGCTGGTTTCAGTTTTGAGTCCATACAGGTCAAATATCTAAAAAACTAGATAGGATCAGTTTTTCAAATCCGGAGGGGCCCAAAAACATTTCTGTGCCCTTGTGTGGGCAAGATAGAAAATAATAAAAAAAAATAATTTAAAACTCACCTGAATGTAAAAGATGGCGTGTTAAGCTAACATATTTAACATGTTTACCAAAGGTAACATATTAAACTAACGTGATTAAAACATATTTAAAATGTTTCTAAAAGGTAACGTATTAAACTAACGTGATAATAACATATTTAAAAGGTAACGAATTAAACTTAAATTATTATAACATATTTAACGTGTTTATACGTATTAAACTTAAATTATTAAAACATATTTAACGTGTTTATAAAAGGTAATGTAATAAACTAACGTGATTATAACATATTTAACGTGTGTATAAAAGGTAATATATTAAACTCACACGATTATAACTTATAATACGTGTTTATAAAAGGTAACGTATTAAACTAACGTGATTATAACATATTCAACGTGTTTAAAAGGTAACGAATTAAACTTAAATTATTATAACATATTTAACCTGTTTATAAAAGGTAACGTATTAAACTATTGTGATTATAACATAGTTAATGTGTTTAAAATGGTAATGTATAAACTTACACAATTATAACATATTTAGCGTGTTCATAAAAGGTAATGTAATAAACTAACGTGATTAAAAGGTAACGTATTAAACTTACGTGATTAAAAGGTAACGTATTAAACTAATGTGATTATAACATATTTAACGTGTGTATAAAAGGTAAGGTATTAAACTCACACAATTATAACTTATAACACGTATTTATAAAAGGTAACGTATTAAACTAACGTGATTATAACATATTGAACTTGTTTATAAAAGGTAACGAATTAAACTTACATGATTATAACATATTTGACATGTTTATAAAAGGTAACATATTAAACTAACGTGATTATAACATATTTTACGTGTTTATAAAAGGTAACGTAATAAATTTACACGATTATAACATATTTAACGTTTTTATAAAAGATAACGTATTACACTAACATGATTATAACATTTTTAACGTCTTTAAAAATTTAACGAATTAAATTTATATAATTATAACATAGTTAACGTATTTAAAAAGAACACATATTAAACTAACGTGATTATAACATATTTAACGTTTTTAAAAAGGTAACGTATTAAACTAACGTAATTATAACATATTTAACGTATTTTAAAAGGTAACGTATTAAACTAACGTGATTATAACATATTTAACGTTTTTAAAAAGGTAACGTATTAAACTAACGTAATTATAACATATTTAACGTGTTTATAAAAGGTAACGTATTAAACTAACGGGATTATAACATATTTAACGTGTTTATAAAAGGTAACGAATTAAACTTACACGATTATAACATTTTTAACGTGTTTATAAAAGGTAACGTATTAAACTAACGGGATTATAACATATTTAACAGGTTTATAAAAAGTAACAAATTAAAGTAACGTGATTATAACACATTTAACGTGTTTGTAAAAGGTAACGAATTAAACTTACATGATTATAACATATTTGACATGTTTATAAAAGGTAACGTAATAAACTTATAAAATTAAAACTTACATGATTATAACATATTTAAAGTGTTTTTAAAAACGTAACGTATTAAACTAACGTGATTATAACATATTTAACGTGTTTATAAAAGATTACGTATTACACTAACATGATTATAACATTTTTAACCTGTTTAAAATTTTAACAAATTAGACTTACATGATTATAACATATTTAAAGTGTTGATAAAAGGTAACGTAATAAACTTACACGATTATAAAATATTTAGCGTGTTCATAAAATGTAACGTAATAAACTTACACGATTATAACATATTTAAAGTGTTCCTAAAAGGTAACGTATTAAACTAACTTGATTAAAAGGTAACGTATTAAACTAACGTGATTATAACATATTTTACGTTTTTAAAAAAGGTAACGAATTAAACTTACATGATAATAACATATTTAACGTGTTTATAAAAGGTAACGTAATAAACTTATACGATTATAACATATTTAAAGTGTTGATAAAAGGTAACGTAATAAACTTACACGATTATAAAATATTTAGCGTGTTCATAAAATGTAACGTAATAAACTTACACGATTATAACATATTTAAAGTGTTCCTAAAAGGTAACGTATTAAACTAACTTGATTAAAAGGTAACGTATTAAACTAACGTGATTTTAACATATTTTACGTTTTTAAAAAAGGTAACGAATTAAACTTACATGATTATAACATATTTAACGTGTTTATAAAAGGTAACGTAATAAACTTATACGATTATAACATATTTAGCATGTTCATAAAAGGTAATGTATTAAAGTTACACGATTATAACATATTTAACGTGTTTATAAAAGATTACGTATTAAACTTACATGATTATAACATATTTAACGTCTTTATAAAAGGTACTTTAAAAGGTCTTAAATGCGCTCGTTTTCTTCACTGCTCTCCATTTTGTTGCATTTTGCTGGTTTTAGTTTTGAGTCCATACAGGTCAGATATATAAAAAACTAGATAGGATCAGTCTTTCAAATACGGAGGGGCACAAAAACATTTCTGTCTGCTTGTGTGGGCAAGATAGAAAATAATTTAGAACTCACCTGAATGTAAAAGATGACGT
Organism: Oostethus manadensis; assembly: GCA_024372805.1. Taxonomy (NCBI): domain Eukaryota; kingdom Metazoa; phylum Chordata; class Actinopteri; order Syngnathiformes; family Syngnathidae; genus Oostethus; species Oostethus manadensis. Next base: position 344,415 of record QODF01000069.1, read on the forward strand.
GTTAAACTAACATATTCAACATGTTTACAAAAGATAACATAGCAAACTGACGTGATTATAATATATTTGACATGTTTAACAAAAGAATAACATAATAAAACTAGAAAAATTCCCGGCGGAAATTTTGATGGACATCCATTCTGTGCTGTGAACCTCTGGCCCGGTGTCTGCTGTAATGTGCTTAAATGGCCGTACACCATACCCCTGCTATATATATCCGAGGAAATGAGCTAAAATGCTAACATGCTAACTGGTGGAATCCCAATACCTAGCTAGATAGCATTATACACCAAAACCGCCAAGGCACTTTTATACTGTCCCAATATCATGAAATGCCTGTATTCGCCTTCAAATGTGAGAAAATTAGCTAAAATGCTAACACCCTAACAGGTAAACTGCAAAACCTAGCTTGATAGCAATATACACCAAAACTGCCAAGGCACTTTTATACTGTCCCAATATCATAAAATGCCTGTATTCGCCTTCAAATGTGAGAAAATTAGTTAAAATGCTAACACGCTAACAGGTAAAATGCAAACACCTAGCTAGATAGCAATAATACACCAAAACCGCCAAGGCAGTTCTATAGTGTCCCGATATCGTGAAATGTCTGTATTAGCCTTTAATTATGAAGAAATTAGCTAAAATGCTAACATGCTAACAGTTAGCCTGCTAGCACCTAGCAAGACAACACCAAGTCCAGAAAGTGGTAAGACACTCCTATAGTGTCTTTACATAAAGTCTTATGTGTTTGTGCAATTAACAATGCAATTGTCATCCAATGCGGGCAGTTGGGATTATGTGGAACGATACAGAAATATCGATATTTGTCACCTTTGCCTAATGCTCCAATTGTTATCGAATGGGAAAGGAAATCACTGTGATCGCACTTCTCTACAGACAGCACTGATGTATTGTAAAAGTACTGTAATGAAAAGTAGTGTAGGAGGAGGGAGGGGCCGAGAAAAGGAGGATTTCAGAGGAGGGAGGGGCCGAGTAGAGGAGGATTTCAGAGGAGGGAGGGGCTGAGTAGAGGCGGGAAAAGCAGCCATAATAAGAGTAAGTCAGATCAAACATTGGAAATGTGAGAAAAGTTCATATCAAACAAAAGCTTGTTACCGGCAAACGATTTGAGGTATTGACACATAAGAAGCACCGTAAGCGACCTGAGGCTTTGGGCTACGCACACATCTTTTAATTTTTCCGATAGGTGGAGAAATGTTCGCGATAGAGCGATGAAAAAACAGTGAAAATGGAAGATTTTGAGGAAGAAGCGGCTGTATTAACATTAGTGTCAGTGGGAGAAATTTCAGACTTTTGTCCCTTCAAGGATTTTCCGCACACACAACAGGCATAAAGGAGACATTTTCAGGAAGAGGACGAATATGTCTACATTTTTAGTAAAAATCATCGAGCTGGGCTGAACGGTGTGGCCAGGAGGAGGACTTGTTTGCAAAAAATTTTTAATTTTCTACCTCCCTGCACATCCACACTCGCTCACATCCTTCTGGCGATGGTAGAGCCAAAAGTAAACATTTCACCAAAAAAGGTTTCAGCCACAGAGAAAGTAGACAAGTATATCTAAAAAAATGAAACATTAAGTGTGTTTCTACGTGAGCGAAAGCCTGAGCTACAAGGCTGTGGAAAGGAGGGAAATGCTCCTGTTTTTCCAGATCTTCACCTGTTCTAAAAATAGAACGCCTGTCTTCCAGCTGTACCTAATCTAGTGGCCAATTTATTATTATTTTTCGCTTCTAGCGTCGCCATGGTTACGCAAAACTTTACCAAAAGTGATGCTGCTCTGCTCCTGAACGGCAGATTTCCGACGGTGTAACTTGTGTGGGGGTACGCCTTACGATTCGGGCCGCATTAATCGCGCAATAAGCGGAAGAATAAGATATTCATTCATTCATTCATTCATTCATTTTCTATGCCGCTTATCCTCATTAGGGTCACGGGGATGCTGGAGCCTATCCCAGCAGACTTTGGGCGAGAGGCGGGGTACACCCTGGACTGGTCGCCAGTCAATCGCAGGGCACATATAGACAAACAAACATTCACACTCACATTCATACCTATGGACAATTTAGAGTCGCCAATTAACCTAACATGCATGTTTTTGGAATGTGGGAGGAAACCGGAGTACCCGGAGAAAACCCACACACGCACGGGGAGAACATGCAAACTCCACACAGAGATGCCCAACGGAGATT
>QODF01000069.1:347110-453211 GCA_024372805.1 Oostethus manadensis
TAACGTATTAAGTTTACATGATTATAACATAGTTTACGTGTTTAAAAAGGTAACGTATTAAACTTACGATTATAACATATTTAACGTGTTCATAAAAGGTGATGTATTACACTTACACAATTATAAAATTTTTAGCGTGTTTAAAAGGTAACGTATTAAAGTTACACATTTATAATTTATTTAACGTGTTTATAAAAAGTAACGTATTAAACTTACACGATTATAACATATTTAACGTGTTATAAAAAGTAACGTATTAAACTTACACGATTATAACATATTTAACGTGTTATAAAAGGTAACGTACTAAACTTACACGATTAAAACATATTTTACGTGTTTATAAAAACTAACGTATTAAGTTTACATGATTATAACATAGTTTACGTGTTTAAAAAGGTAACGTATTAAACTTACGATTATAACATATTTAACGTGTTCATAAAAGGTGATGTATTACACTTACACAATTATAAAATTTTTAGCGTGTTTAAAAGGTAACGTATTAAAGTTACACATTTATAATTTATTTGACGTGTTTATAAAAGGTAACGTACTAAAATACTGTGATTATAACATATTTAGCATACTTAAAAAGTTAACGAATTAAACTAACGTGATCATAACATATTTAGGTGTTCATAAAAGGTAACGTATTAAACTGACGTGATTATAACATATTTAACATGTTTATAAAAGGTAACGTATTAAACTTACACGATTATAACACATTTAACGTGTTTGTAAAAAGTAACGTATTATGCTTACATGATTATGACATAGTTAACGTGTTTATAAAAGGTAACGTATTATGCTTACATGATTATGACATAGTTAACGTGTTCATAAAAGGTAACGTATTAAACTGACGTGATTATAACATATTTAACATGTTTATAAAAGGTAACGTATTAAACTAAGGTATTTATAAAATTTGTTTAAGTAGGTAACGTATTAAACTTACACAATTATAACATATTTAATGTGTTTATAAAAGATAGCGTGATAAACTTACACAATTAAAACATATTTAACGTTTTTATAAAAGGTAACATATTAAACCAACGTTATTGTAACATATTTAACGTGTTTGTGAAAAGCAACCTATTAAACTAACGTGATTAAAAGATATTTAACGTGTTTATAAAAGGTAATGTATTAAACTAACGTATTTATAACGTTTTAGCGTGTTTAAGTAGGTAACGTATTAAACTTACACGATTATAACGTATTTAATGTGTTTATAAAAGATAGCGTAATAAACTTACACAATTAAAACATATTCAACGTGTTTATAAAAGGTACGTATTAACTTTACATGATTATAACATATTTAACGTGTTCATAAAAGGTAACGTATTAAACTGGCGTGATTATAACATAGTTAACGTGTTTATAAAAGGTAACGTACTAAACTTACACGATTAAAGCATATTTTACGTGTTTATAAAAAATAACGTATTAAGTTTACATGATTATAACATAGTTAATGTGTTTAAAAAGGTAACGTATTAAACTTACACGATTATAACATATTTAACGTGTTTATAAAAGGTGATGTATTACACTTACACAATTATAAAATTTTTAGCGTGTTTAAAAGGTAACGTATTAAACTTACACAATTATAAAATTTTTAGCGTGTATAAAAGTTAACGTTTTAAGCAACGTGATTATAACCTATTTAAAGTGTTCATAAAAGGTACCGTATTAAAGTTACACATTTATAATTTATTTGACGTGTTTATAAAAGGTAACGTACTAAAATAACGTGATTATAACATATTTAGCATACTTAAAAAGTTAACAAATTAAACTAACGTGATTATAACATATTTAATGTGTTTATAAAAGGTAACATATTAAACTTACATGATTATAACATAGTTAACGTTTGAAAACTTAAGGTGATGAAGTAACGTGATTATAACATTTAACGTGTTTATGAGCGTAACATATTACACTTACATGATTATAACATATTTAACGTGTTTAAAAAGGTAACGTATTAAACTAACGTGATCATAACATATTTAAGGTGTTCATAAAAGGTAACGTATTAAACTGACGTGATTATAATATATTTAACGTATTAAACTGACGTGATTGTATCATATTTCACGTGTTTGTAAAAAGGTAAAGTATTAAACTAACATGATTGTAACATTTTTAACGTGTTTATAAAAGGTAACGTATAAAACTAACGTGATTGTAACATATTTAACGTGTTTATAAAAGGTGACGTATTATGCTTACATGATTATAACATAGTTAACGTGTTTACAAAAGGTAACGTATTAAACTTACACAATTATAATATATCTGACGTGTTTATAAAAGCTAACGTATTAAACTAACGCGATTGTAACATATTTAACATGTTTATAAAATGTAACACATTAAACTTACATGATTATAACATAGTTAACGTTTAAAAACGTAACGTAATGAAGTAACGTAATTATAACATTTAACGTGTTTATTAACGTAACATATTACATTTACATGATCATAACATATTTAACGTGTTCATAAAAGGTAACGTATTAAACTGACGTGATTGTAACATATTTAACGTGTTTATAAAAGGTAATGTATTAAACTAAGGTATTTATAACATTTTTAGCGTGTTTAAGTAGGTAACGTATTAAACTTACACGATTATAACATATTTAACGTGTTTATAAAAGGTAACATATTAAACCAACGTGATTGTAACATATTTAACGTGTTTATAAAACGTAACATATTAAACTAACGTGATTAAAAGATATTTAACGTGTTTATAAAAGGTAATGTATTAAACTAACGTATTTATAAAATTTTTAGCGTGTTTAAGTAGGTAACGTATTAAACTTACACGATTATAACATATTTAATGTGTTTATAAAAGATAGCGTAAAAAACTTGCACAATTAAAACATATTTAACGTGTTTATAAAAGGTAACATATTAAACCAACGTGATTGTAACATATTTAACGTGTTTATAAAACGTAACATATTAAACTAACGTGATTAAAAGATATTTAACGTGTTTATAAAAGGTAATGTATTAAAATAACGTATTTATAACATTTTTAGCGTGTTTAAGTAGGTAACGTATTAAACTTACACGATTATAACATATTTAATGTGTTTATAAAAGATAGCGTAATAAACTTACACAATTAAAACATATTTAACGTGTTTATAAAAGGTAACATATTAAACCAACGTGATTGTAACATATTTAACGTGTTTATAAAACGTAACATATTAAACTAACGTGATTATAACACATTTAACGTGTTTGTAAAAGGTAATGTATTAAACTAAGGTATTTATAACATTTTTAGCGTGTTTAAGTAGGTAACGTATTAAACTTACACAATTAAAACATATTTAACGTGTTTATAAAAGGTAACGTATTAAACTAACGTGATAATAACACAGTTAACGTGTTTAAAAAAGGTAACAAATTAAAGTAACGTGATTATAACATATTTAACACTTTTATAAAAGGTAACAAATTAAAGTAACGTGATCATAACATATTTAACACGTTTAAAAAGGTAAGGTAATAAACATACACGATTATAACATTTAAATTTTTTTTAAAAGGTACACAATTATAATATATCTGACGTGTTTATAAAATGTAACATATTAAACTTACATGATTATAACATAGTTAACGTTTAAAAACGTAACGTAATGAAGTAACGTGATTATAACATATTTAACGTGTCTATCAAAGATAACAACTTAAACTAACTTGATTATAACATGTTTAACTTGTTTATAACAGGTAACGTAATAAACTTACACGATTATAACATATTTGACATGTTTATAAAAGGTAACATATCACACTAACATGACTATACCGTATTTATTTGTTTATAAAAGGTAACGTATTGAACTTACTTGATTATAACATATATAATGTGTTAACAAAAGCTAACATATTTAACGCGTTTATAAAAGGTAACGAATTAAACTATTGTGATTACAACATATTTAACGTGTTAATAAAAGGTATTGTATTTAATGTGTTCATAAAAGGTAAGGTATTAAACTTACGTGATTATAACATATTTGACGTGTTTATAAAAGGTAACGTATTAATCTAACGTGATGACACCATATTTAACGTGTTTATAAAAGGTAACAAATTGAAGTAACGTGATTATAACATATTTAACACGTTTAAAAGGTGAAGTATTAAGCAATACGTTATAACATATTTAACGTATTTAAAAAGGTAACATAATAAACTTACTTGATTATAACATATTTAACGTGTTTATAAAAGTTAACGTATTAAACTTACTTAATTATAACATATTTAACGTGTTTATAAAAGTTAACGTATTAAACTTACTTAATTATAACATATTTAACGTGTTTATAAAAGTTAACGTATTAAACTTACTTGATTATAACATATTTAACGTGTTTATAAAAAGTAACGTATTGAACTTACACGATTATAACATATTTAACGTGTTTATAAAAGTTAACGTTATACACTAACATGATTATAACATTTTTAACGTGTTTAAAAATTTAACAAATTAAACTTATATGATTATAACATTTGGTAACGTATTTAAAAAGGTAACATATTAAACTAACATGATTATAACATATTTAACGTCTTTATAAAAGGTACTTCAAAAGGTCTTCAATATGCTCGTGTTTTTCACTGCTCTCCATTTTGTTGCATTTTGCTGGTTTCAGTTTTGAGTCCATACAGGTTCGATATATAAAAAACTAGATAGGATCAGTTTTTCAAATCCGGAGGGGCACAAAAACATTTCTGTGTGGGCAAGATAGAAAATAATTTAGAACTCACCTGAATGAGGTAACGTATTAAACAAACGTGATTATAAAATATTTAACATGTTTAAAAAGGTAATGTATTAAACTTACACGATTATAACATATTTAACGTGTTTATAAAAGGTAACGTAATAAAATTGAAAGATTATATCATATTTAACGTGTTTTAAAAAAGTAAAGTAATAAACATACAAGATTATAACATATTTAATATATTTTTAAAATGTAAAGTATTAAACTAACGTGATTATAACATTTAACGTGTTTATAACAAGTAACGTATTAAACTTACTTGATTATAACATATTTAACGAGTTTAAAAAGGTAACGTATTAAACTTACACGATTATAACATATTTAACATGTTTATATAAGGTAACATGCTAAACCTACATGATTGTAACATATTTAAAGTTTTTGTAAAAGGTATTGTATTGATATAATGTGGTTTTAACATATTTGACGTGTTGTTAAAAGGTAACGTAATAAATTTACACGATTATAACATATTTAAAGTGTTTATAAAAGGTAATTGTTTAAACTTACACAATTATAAAATATTTAACATGTTTATAAAAGATAGTGTACTAAACTTATACCATTATTACATATTTACCATTTATACATATTTAGCGTGTTTAAAAAGTGAATTTCTTACATGATTATCACATAGTTAACGTGCTTTAAAAAACGTAAAGGTATTAAATTAACGCGATTATAACATATTTTTACATGTTTATAAACGTAACATATTAAACTTACATGATTATAACATATTTAACGTGTTTATAAAAGGTAACGTATTAAACTAACAGGATGATAACATTAAACTAACAGGATTATAACATATTTACCGTGTTTTTAAAAGGTAATTGTTTAAACTTACACAATTATAAAATATTTCATGTGTTTAGAAAAGCTAACGTATTAAACTTGCACGATTATAACAAATTTAAGAATTAATAAAAGGTAACATATTTTTCTAACGCGATTAGAACATAGTTAATGTCTTTAAAAAGGTAACGTATCAAACTAATGTGATTATAACATATTTAATGTGTTTAGAAAACTAACGTAAATAACTCACACGATTATAACATATTTAACGTGTTTATAAAAGGTAACGTATTAAACTAACAGGATGATAACATTAAACTAACAGGATTATAACATATTTACCGTGTTTTTAAAAGGTAATTGTTTAAACTTACACAATTATAAAATATTTCATGTGTTTAGAAAAGCTAACGTATTAAACTTGCACGATTATCACAAATTTAAGAATTAATAAAAGGTAACATATTTTTCTAACGCGATTAGAACATAGTTAATGTCTTTAAAAAGGTAACGTATCAAACTAACGTGATTATAACAGATTTAACATTTTTTATAAAAGGTAACCTATTAAACTAATGTGATTATAACATATTTAATGTGTTTAGAAAACTAACGTAAATAACTCACACGATTATAACATATTTAACGTGTTTATAAAAGGTAACGTATTAAACTTACGTGATTTTAACATATTTAACATGTTTATAAAAGGTAACATGTTAAACCTACACGATTGTAACATATTTAAAGTTTTTATAAAAGGTAACGTATTCATATTACGACGTGTTTATAAATTGTAAAGTAATAAACTTACACGATTATAACATATTTAACGTGTTTAAAAAGGTAACGTGTCAAACTAACGTGATTATAACATTTTTTTCTGTGTTTATAAAAGACTACAAAATAAAGTACAGTGATTATAACATAATTAATGTCTTTAATAAGGTAACGTGTCAAACTAACGTGATTATAACATGTTTTACGTGTTTATAAAAGGTAACAAACTAAAGTACAGTGATTATAACATATATAACGTGTTTCTAAAATTTAACTTAATAAACTTACACGAATATATCATATTTAACATGTTTATAAAAGGTAACGTATCAAATTAACGTGATTATAACATATTTTTCAGTGTTTATGAAAGACTACAAAATAAAGTACAGTAATTATAACATATTTAATGTGTTTAGAAAAACTAACATATTAAACTTACATGGTTATAACATATTTAACGTGTTTATAAAAGGCAACGTATTGAACTTAAACGATTATAACATATTTAACGTGTTTAAAAAGGTAAGGAATTAAACTTACACGATTATAACATATTTGACGTCTTTATAAAAGGTAACGTAGTAAACTTACGTGATTATAACATATTTAACATGTTTATAAAAGGTAACATGCTAAACCTACACGATTGTAACATATTTACCGTGTTTAACAAAGTAACGTATTAAACTTACACAATTATAACATAGTTAACGTGTTTATAAACGTAACATGTTAAACTTACACGATTATAACACATTTAACGTGTTTATACAAGGTAACATATTAAACTTACACGACCATAACATATTTAACGTGTTTTAACAAAGTAACGTATTAAACTTACACGATTATAACATATTTAACGTGTTTATAAATGGTAACGTAATAAACGTACACAATTATAACATATTTACCGTGTTAATAAAAGGTAACGTAACAAACTAACAGGATTATAACATATTTAACGTGTCCATAAATGTAACGTATTAATCTTACTCGATTATAACATATTTAACGTGTTTATAAAAGATAACGTATTAAATTTACACAATTAAAACATATTTACGTGTTTATTAACAGTAACGTATTAAACTTACACGATTATAACACATTTAACGTGTTTGTAAAAGGTAACGTATTAAGCTAAGGTGATTATAACCTATTAAAATGGTTTATAAAAGGTAACGTATTAAACTTACGTGATTATAATATTTTTAACCGGTTTATAAAAGGTAACAAATTAAAGTAACGGGATTGTAACATATTTAACGTGTTTAAAAAAGTAACAGATTAAACTAACGTGATTATAACATGTTTTTCAGTGTTTATAAAAGACTACAAAATAAAGTACAGTAGTTATAACACATTTAACGTGTTTAAAAAGGTAACAAAGTAAACTAACGTGATTATAACATATTTAACTTGTTTATAAAAGGTAACGTATTAAACTAATGTGATTATAACATTTTTCACCGGTTTATAAAAGGTAACAAATTAAGTAACGTGATTGTAACATATTTAACGTGTTTATAAAAAGTAACGTATTAAACTAACGTGTTTATAATATATTTGACGTGATAATAAAGGGTAATGTATTTAACGTGTTTATAAAAGGTAACGTATTAAACTTACACGATTATAACACATTTAACGTGTTTGTAAAAGGTAACGTATTAAGCTAAGGTGATTATAACATATTAAAATGGTTCATAAAAGGTAACGTGTTAAACTTTCACGATTATAATATATATAACATGTTTATAAAAGGTAACGTATTAAACTTACATGATATTAATATGTTTAACATGTGTATAAAAGGTAACGTGTTAAACTTACACGATTATAACATATTTAGCTTGTTTAGAAAAGCTAACGTATTAAACTTACACAATTATCACATATTTAACTTGTTTATTAACGGTAATGACTTAAACTTACACGGTTTCAACACATTTAACTTGTTTAAAAAGGTAACAAAGTAAACTAACGTGATAATAAAAGGTAACGTATTTAACGTGTTTATAAACGGTGACGTATTAAACTAACGTGATTCATTCATTCATTCATTTTCTATGCCGCTTATCCTCATTAGGGTCACGGGGATGCTAGAACCTATCCCAGCAGACTTTGGGCGAGAGGCGGGGTACACCCTGGACTGGTCGCCAGCCAATCACAGGGCACATATAGACAAACAAACATTCACACTCTAATGGACAATTTAGAGCGGCCAATGAAGCTAACATGCATGTTTTTGGAATGTGGGAGGAAACCGGAGTACCCGGAGAAAACCCACACACGCACGGGGAGAACATGCAAACTCCACACAGAGATGCCCAACGGAGATTTGAACCCTGGTCTTCCAGATCTCCTGACTGTGTGGCCAATGTGCTAACCACTCAGCCACCGTGCGGCCCTACCGTGATTATAACATTATTAATGTGTTTATAAAAGGTAATTTATTAATTTAACGTGATTATATCATATTTAACGTGTTAATAAAAGCTAACGTATTTTTCTAACGCGCTTATAACATAATTAATGTCTTTAAAAAGGTAACGTATCAAACTAACGTGATTATAACTTATTTTACGTGTGTATAAAATGTAACGTATTAAACTTAGGTGATTATAACATATTTAACGTGTTTATAAAAGGTAACGTATTAAACTTACACGATTATCACATAATTAATGTCTTAAAAAAGGTAACGTATCAAACTAACGTGATTATAACATGTTTTACGTGTTTATAAAAGGTAACAAACTAAAGTACAATGATTATAACATATTTAACGTGTTTTTAAAATGTAACGTATTAAACTTACACGAATATAACATATTTAACATTTTTATAAAAGGGAACGTATCAAACTAACGGGATTATAACATATTTAAGTGTTTATAAAAGGTGACAAACTAAAGTACAGTGATTATAACATATTTAATGTGTTTAGAAAAACTAACGTATTAAACTTACACGATTATAACATATTTAACGTCTTTTAAAAAGGTAACGTATTAAACTTACACGATAATAACACATTTAACGTGTTTGTAAAAGGTAACGTATTAAGCTAACGTGATTATAACATATTAAAATGGTTTATAAAAGGTAACGTACTAAATTTACGTGATATTAAGATGTTTAACATGTTTATAAAAGGTAACGTATTAAATTTACATAATATTAACATGTTTAACGTGTTTAAATGGTAACGAATTAAACTTACATGATTATAACATATGTAACGTGTTTATAAAAGGTAACGTGTTACACTTGCACGATTATAACAGAGTTAACGTGTTTAAAAAGGTAAGGAATTAAACTTACACGATTATAACATATTTAACATGTTTATTAACGGTAACAAATTAAACTTACGTGATTATAACATATCTAACATGTTTATATAAGGTAACATGTTAAACCTACACGATTGTAACATATTTAAAGTTTTTATAAAAGATATTGTATTAATATTATTTGATTATAACATGTTCGATGTGTTGGTAAAAGGTAACGTATTAACTTTACATGATTATAACATATTTAAAGTGTTTATAAAAGGTAACGTATTAAACTTACATGATAATAACATAGTTAACGTGTTTAAAAAAGTAACAGATTAAACTAACGTGATTATATCATATTTAACGTGTTAATAAAATGTAAAGTTTTTTTCTAACGCGATAATAACATAATTAATGTATTTAAAAAGGTAACGTATCAAACTAACGTGATTATAACTTATTTTACGTGTGTCTAAAATGTAACGTATTAAACTTAGGTGATGATAACATATTGAACGTGTTTATAAATGGTAACGAATTAAAGCAACGTGATTATAATAGATTTAACATTTTCATAAAAGGTACCGTATTAAACTAATGTGATTATAACATATTTAACGTGTTTATAAAAGCTAACGTATTAAATTTACACAATTAAAGCATATTTACGTGTTTATTTACGATAATGTATTAAGCTTACACGATTAAAACACATTTAACATGTTTGTAAAAGGTAACGTATTAAACTTACACGATTATAACATATTTAACCTGTTCGTAAAAGGTAACAAAAAAACTAACATGATTATTACATATTTAACTTGTTTATAAAAGGTAATGTATTAATTTCGCGTGATTGTAACATATTTATTGTGTTTATAAAAGGTAACGTATTAAAATTACATGATTATAATATATTTAACATGTTTATAAAAGGTAACGTTTTAAACTTACATGATAATATGTTTAACGTGTTTAAATGGTAACGAATTAAACTTACATGAATATAACATATTTAACGTGTTTATAAAAGGTAACGTGTTAAACTTACTCGATTATAACAGAGTTAACGTGTTTATAAAAGGTAACGTATTAAGCTAACGTGATTATAACATATTTAACATGTTTATAAAAGGTAACGTATTAAACTTAAACGATTATTACATATTTAACGTGTTTAAAAAGGTAAGGAATTAAACTTACACAATTAAAGCATATTTATGTGTTTATTTACGATAACGTATTAAACTTACACGATTAAAACACATTTAACGTGTTTAGAAAAGCTAACGTATTAAACTTACACAATTATACTTTATTTAACGTGTTTATTAACGGTAACAAATTAAACTTACACGATTATAACACATTTAACGTGTTTATAAAAGAACTTATTAAACGTACAAGATTATAACATATTTAACCTGTTTATATAAGGTAATGTATTAATTTTGCGTGATTGTAACATATTTAACGTGTTTATAAAATGTAACGTATGAAACTAATGGGATTATAAAATATTTAGTGTATTTATAAAAGGTAACAGATTAAACTTATGTGATTAAAACATTGTTAACGTGTTTAAAAAAAGGTAACATAGTAAACTTACACGATTACAACATATTTAACATATTTATAAAAGGTAACGTATTAAACTTATGTGATTAAAACATTATTAACGTGTTTATAAAAGGTAACGTAGTAAACTTACACGACCATAACATATTTAACGTGTTTAAAAGGTAACGTATTAAACTTACACGATTATAACATATTTAATGTGTTTATAAACGTAACGTATTAAACTAACGTGATTATAACATATTTGACATGTTTATAAAAGGTAACGTATTTAACTAAAGTGATTATAACATATTTAACGTGTTTATAAAAGATAACATATTCAATTTACACGACCATAACATATTTAACGTGTTTATTAACGGTAACATATTAAACTTAAACGATTATAACACATTTAACGTGTTTATGAAAGGTAACTCATTACACTTACATAATTATAACATATTTAATGTATTTATAAAAGGTAACGTAATAAACTAACAGGATTATAACATATTTAACGTGTTCATAAATGGTAACAAATTAAACTTATATGATTTTAGCATTTTTAACGTTTTTAGAAAAGCTAACGTATTAAACTTACACAAGTATAACATATTTACGTGTTTATTAACGGTAACGTATTAAAGTTACACGATTAAAACACATTTAACGTGTTTATAAAAGGTAACGTAGTAAACCTACACGATTTTATCATATTTAAAGTGTTTATAAAAGGTAACGTATTACACTTACATGATATTAACATGTTTAACGCGTTTAAATGGTAATGAATTAAACTTACATGATTATAACATATAACGTGTTTAGAAAAGCTAACGTATTAAACTTACACAGTTATAACATATTTAACGTGTTTATAAAAAGTAACGTATTAAACTAACGTGATTATAACATATTTAACGTGTTTAAAAACTGAACGTATTAATCTAACGTGATTATAACATATTTAACGTGTTTATAAAAGGTAATGTATTAATTTCGCGTGATTGTAACATATTTATCGTGTTTAAAAAGGTAACGTATGAAACTAACGTGATTATAACATATTTAACGTGTTTATAAAAGGTGATGTATTAATCTAACATGATTATAACATTTTTAACGTGTTTATAAAAGGTAACGAAATAAACTTACATGATCATAACATGTTTAACGTGTTTATAAAAAGTAACGTATTAAACTAACGTGATTATAACATATTTAACGTGTTTATAAAAGGTAACAAATTAAAGTAACGTGATTGTAACATATTTAACGTGTTTATAAAAAGTAACGTATTAAACTAACGTGATTATAACATATTTAACGTGTTTATAAAAGGTAACGAATGAAAGTAACGTGATTATAACATATTTAACGTGTTTATAAAAGGTAACGAATGAAAGTAACGTGATTATAACATGTTTAACGTGTTTACAAAAACTTAACAACTTGAACTAAAGTGACTATAAGATATGAAATGTGTTTATAAAAGATAAAGCATTTAACATGATTGCAAGCAATGACATTTTAAACTAACCTGATGTGTTTATAAAAGCTAAGGTATGAAACTAACGTGATTGTAAACGAACGTGCTAAAGAAAACATATTAAATTAACTTGACTATAAAAGGTGCCGTTTTATAATGACGTGTTTTTTATAGATGGTGTATCGAAGGGACGCGGTTTTTAAAAGGTGACATTAAACATGACTGCCAAAAATGACAATTTAAACTAACGTGTTTTGTTTGTACAGTTGACGTCATATGTAACGTTTGATTTTTTTTAAAGGTAACATCTTAAACTTACGTGGTGGTAAAAGATGACAAATAAACTACCATGTTTTTACATCAAAGGTAACAGTAAAGATGACATACTAAAATAACATGTTTTTTTTTAAAGCTGATGTATTTTTGAAAGATAACATATTAAACTAAGGTGCTTATAGAAGATGACATATTAAACGTGTTTTGTAAAAGACGATGTACAGTCGTCCCTTGCGCTCGATTGCGCGTTTTCAAAAAAGAATGAATCATTCTAATATAGACTCCAATATTAACTGGTCTAATTATTATATTGTATGTAATTATTTAATCACCGGGCTGTGATCTTCAGAGTTCAGAGCCAAGTCATCCGGGAGGAACTCCTTCACATGGAGAGGTGGCTCGAGTACCCGAAGCCTCCCGGACCCCGGTGAGGTGTTCCGGGCATGCCCAGTCGGGAGAAGGAGGGATTATGTCTCACCGCTGGCCCGGTAATGCCATGGGCCCCCGGCGGAGCCGGATGAGGTGGCCGGGGGACTGGGAAGTCTGGGCTTCCTTACTGAGACTGCTTCCTCCGTGACCCGGATCCGCATAAGCGGAAAAAAAATTGATGGATAATTAATTAATAAGTGATTGCTGTTTCGTGGTTGACGACCTATTATTAGTCAAAAAAAGACATATTTAAGCAACATGTATGTATTCTTGGTCTAAACGAAGTATTTTCACGCAGAAACCTGCTCTTAATAAACTAAAATACAAATAGTTTCAGGCAGTACAAGTGTTGACCTGAACTGAACTGCCAGTAGGTGTCACTAGTAACACGCACCAGACTTGATCGCCAACGACAAGCTTTTGTTGGCGGCACAATAACAACACGAGCTACTGTTGTGCCCGTACTTACTCCAAAACTCAACTCTGAATCCTCTTTCTGTTCACGCATCCAGAAGACAATTATTGAAACACATGCAAGCATTTACTCCCATTTAGGTCTTAAATGGCTTATTTTCTCTGATTATGTCTACTATATTGGGAACTAGGCGTGCAAAAGTGACTATAGGGGTGTTATTTCATACCTTGTGGGCTCTAATAATAACCATATGTAGAAGTCATGATCAGGTATTTTGTGCTCTACGAAAACATTTGATTTTTAAATAAGGAATCCTACTTTCTGGAAATTCACTTATTGTGGTCAGGTCTGGAACCAATTAACCGCGATAAATGAGGGACTACTGTATTAAACTAGCTCGTGATTTTTCAAAGATAGTGACATTTAAACTAACATGATGTGTTAAACGTGTTTTATGAAAGATAACGTGTTCATTAACGATAACATATTAAACTAGAAAAGCAGTGCAGACCTCTGCCAAGATATTCTGGATCAGATTATCCGGAATTATTCCATTATCTGGATCCGTTTTTGATATTTTGTAGCTCCTGTTGTCTCTTTTGCTTTGTGACCATTGTGTGTGTAGTCATATGCACAAATGCCAAAAATGGTCCTATCTTGCAATGCTAAAAAAAAATCCCGGATTCACAAAATGATCCGGGTCACCCCAAAATAGAATCACTTCTACCGTATCCATTTCTGTTGCCGACAATTTTTGAAAATGTCATCCAAATCCATTCAGAACTTTTCAGGATATTTTGAACACGAACAAACAAACAATTGCTTTACTTACAGGCCAATAAATAATGTGTTGTTGGTGACGTATGAAAGTGTTTTATAAAATAAGTAAACTAAAGTGTCAAGTATCAAACAAACAATGTTTTTAAAGGATGTCATAATAATCCAATGCGGTAGAAGAGATAACGTTTTTATTTTGTTTTAAAGGTAACAACTCCCGTGTTTTTAAAAGGTCATGTATTCAACTAAAAGGATGACTTATTAGAGAAAGCGTTTAGGAAAAAGACTCGCTTAGGTGTTAAACGTCAAACGACTCTAATTTCTACTCTTCAAAGTGCCCGCTTACGTCGACGTCAACAGACACGGTCAGACGTTTTCAAGACAAAATTTCTATGAAAATGTTTCCTTAGAAGTCGACGTGTGTTGCTAATGAGCAAAGAGTTGTTTATGTCCTCGTTATCACTGAGCTTAAAAAGACAACAAAAACGCCGTCCAGTTACATAACATTGCAACCCAGTGACTTCCTGTTCAGTGCAAAATAAGTTCCAAAATAATAGCATGGCAATATTTACCTGGACACATTCTACGACACACCTAGGATATCAGCGCGGCAGCTCTGTTAGGTAAAAATATCTACTTGTGATGTGGTGGCACGCAAAACACTCCACATTTCAATGCGCGGCTCAGCAACTCTTCTTCTGTCTTGGGCTGGCTCTACCACCGAGTCATATTAAACTAACATGTTTATAAAAAATAATGTATTAAAAAAACACACACGACACATTAACCCTTTGATTTTTTTTTTATAAGCTCCCGGCACGTTTAAAAAAGGCAATTAAAGAACAAAACCATCAAGAACAACAACAAAAGTGGAAACAAGGGCAGTAATTTTACGAAATGTTATTCATTCATTTTCTATACCGCTTATCCTCATTGGGGTCGCGGGACGAAATATTATTAAAAAATCATAATATTTCAAAGAGAAAATGCAGTTTGGGGGGAAGAACATTTCAAAAACAAAGTCAACATAGTATGGGAATAAACTCACCACGTTACAAACAAATATGGGGGAAAAGTTGAAATATTTAAAACGGAAAACGAGCAGTTTACAGTTTATAGTAATTATTTAGTCTGTCACAAAGCTCAGAGTCCGGCTGTTTTTATTATTCAAATATTATTCAAATTAAAACTATTTAAATGTTATTATTCTACAAAATGTAAAATATCAAAGTGGCTTCTGTAGCTTTGGATTTGTAACGCACAAGGCTCTCGCTGACGTAGATAACGTAATAAAGTAAATAATAATGAAATAATAGCATCAAATAATAATAACAATAAAAGTGATAACGCAATAAACTAGTGCCTTTATGAGCTGGTGTATTATATTTATAAAAAGACGACATATTCAACTGTCAAAAGATGAACATGTTTGTACAAAAACAATGTTAATAAAAGGTACACGTATAAAACTAACCTGTTCTTAAGCAAAACTGTCTTTAAATATGGAGGATTAAACTCAAGTGTGTATAAAAGAGAACGTATCAAACGTGTTGTAAAACCTACGCGTGTTTAAATGTGCCATTTTGAGCAAACGTGTTTTAAAATATGGCGGATTAGGCCGGCGCGTTTTAAAAAGACCATGTATTCCGCAAACGTGCTGATAACATGTGTATGCTTTTAAAGGGATCTCCTTCAACTAACGTGTCTGGGAAAGTTGAAAGTTACGCTGAATCGAGGCAACTGGACTCTACTACTCTACTGGACTCTACTACTATTTTTGTCTCTGGTGGGACAGTCCGGCGTTTCCCTGACCGGTGCCAAAACGGCTCTGTTAGTGGGCCCTCTTCCCGTGGACAGAGACAATCTTTGGGGGAGAGATGTGGGCACATTTTTGGTTAGCATATACTGTACGTTGGCCCTCAGGAGATCCGGGTTTCAATCTCAGTTGGAACATCTCTACTCTCTCCCCTGAATTGTCCGGCTGAATGTTTGCGTCTGAGGAATGCTTCCAAATAAGTCTCGCAAAGCATATTTTGACAGTTGAATGCACGAAAGATGCGCAGCTGCGAGGGACTCGTCTTCCACACGAGTGCAGGAGCAAGTCGGAGGCACTTGAGGTCAGAGGTGCTTTCACCTAGCTCAGAAGGGGAGGCCATCCTGACAGATGTACTTCTACGTGTGACTCACAGCTCTCAGAGGTTGGCGGTGGTTAATCCTAAATATGCCAAAGGTTGTGATAACAGAAGAATGCAAGGCCAGGAGCAATGGATCAGCTCTGCTCACACTAACGTATACATTGGTAAACATCCCTTGGCCTTAGGAGCCCTGCTGAAAGCTGGGTTGACACTTCAGGTTTTTAGCCCAGCGGTCAGGGCTCTCGACTTACTTACCAAAAATCACTGTGTTCAAGCCCAGCACGGGGCTGGCTCAAACAGGCACTGGTGCCGTAACCCAGGTGGGAGTGAGGTTTGAGGGATGTCCGCCAGTGTGTAGGTCGGTCAACCTCATTCCATCTGGCCCTAAGAGTCGTGCCGAACGCACGGACGTAGGTTCTGTTTCTTTGAGCTGGCTGAAACAGGCAGGTTACATACCGTATATGTGCCATGTGGTTGGCTTCCAACCAGTCCAGGATGTAACCTCGCTTCTCACATGAAGTCAGCTGGGATATGCTCCAGCTTAGACGTGACCCAAAAGCGGAGAGGCTGTCCAGAACATTGAAATGGAAAGCCTATTTCAAACCAGAAGTCCTCCCTTTCCTAAGAAATGTCTCTTCTTTTTGAGATGGAAATGAAGTGATGATGCCTGAAGAAACTGCTCTCCAATGTTGTACCATGCTTTTGTATAAGGGGCATTTGGTCTCTCCAATGTAGAGGTCATCGCATTGCATGAATAAATTTGTGTAGTTCCTCTGGATTTTGTCCATCGGGTGAAATGGCTTTTGTCTGGGAGTGTTGGTAGGTTTGAAATGCATCGTTATGTTTTGTTTGGAGAGAATTCTTCAGACAAACCAGCCACTTCTCCTGGTGGATTTGACAACGGCACATTTAGGATGCCCACAGATAGACGTGTGTCTGTTCTTTCGGTCTTTCATTGTCTGTAGTCGGTAGAGGGGTAGTCTTCTCTGTTCTGTATTCAATGGTTCTGACAACCCAGGCTTGTGGTTTGTGTTGGGAAGCAAAGGGCAGGTACTCGTCTACTGGTTAGGTTTTCTGTAGACTGGGTAGGTTTCCCCGCCCACCCTACCCACACTTCACAGTCCGAAAACAACCATGCTTTGTCTTTGATGTCTTCTTGAGTGATGCTTCTGTCCGCAGAGTTAATGTTTTCAGCAAACACACCTACTTGCAGGTTTTGATCTTAACCTATGTGTCGTCAACATATCTAAACCAGTGTCTGGGCTTAGCTGGCTTTTCTTTACGCTTTTTCTACGTACATGTCGGCCACAATGGGGGAGACTGGTTGGAAGTAAGTGCGAAGACAAAGATGATGTAGATCGTATACCTCGTTTGGAGTGAGGTTGGTTCTGTCCGGTAGACTGGAGTCTAGTTTCAGTCTACACGACCGCATCAATGGAAAAATACCAAATGAGGTCTGCGGATGTGGATATGATAGAAGGAGGTTTGCACCATCCCTTACAACTGTGTTCTGACATCTCTTCCCCAAAGATTGTCTCATTCCACTAACCAGCTGTTTTGCCACAAGGACGGGTCACACACCAGCCACGCCCCCAAGGGGACACGCCCAACAGAGACATAAACAGGGAGATTTGCTTTTAAAGGGGAAATGACTTCAACCAGCAGGAAGTTGCCTCGATTCACCCTTTGATAACCTGGATGAGTGAGAATCTACACAAACAAGATGACGTATGAAACGAACGTGTTCTTTAAGACGACATATCAAAGTGTTTATAATGTATTAAATTGACTAAAGATGGCGTATTAAATCAACATGTTTTGTAAAGGTAACACATCTGGAACACAAAGTGTTTATAAACGTATATATAACGTATTAAGATAACATATTAAACATGTTTATGACACATTAAACTAAGGGAAAAATTAAATACATATCACATATTAAACTATTTTTTTTCAAAGTAACATATCAAACCACCGTTTCTTTTAAACGTAACTCATGTTTTTTATATATAACTGATTAAACCTAAATGTTCTATCAAAGTAACATGCGTGGTTGTGTTTATGTGTTTATGTGTAATGTGCTTTTAAAAATGCCGTATTAAACCAACGTGTTTTTAAAAGATGGCGCGTTATATTGACATGTTTGAACTATAAACAAACATGTTTTCTAAAGATGATGGTTTAAACTAACGTGTTAAAAGAAAATATGAGGTATTACACTTATATGTTTTTTTTAAAAGGATGACTTTAAACTATCATGTTTTTAAAAGATGGCGTATTAAACTAACAGGTCTGTATAAAAGAACCATCCATCCTTTCATTTTCTGTACCGCTCATCCTCATAAGGGTCGCGGGGATGCTGGAGCCTATCCCAGCTGACTTTGGGCGAGAGGCGGGGTACACCCTGGACTGGTCGCCAGTCAATCGCAGGGCACGTATAGACAAACATTCACACTCACATTCATACCGATGGACTATTTAGATTAGACAATGAAGCTAACATGCATGTTTTTGGAATGTGGGAGGAAACCGGAGTACCCGGAAAAAAAGGGAAGAAACTCCTTGAGAGATTCAACATGCTAACCATTAGGCCACTGCCTTTGTAAGATAACACGTTGATGCCTTTAACAAAGTATATATAAAAGATGATAAATTGTGTTTTTTAAAGGTGGCCAAGTGGTTAGCATGGTGGCCACACAGTCTGGAGAGCTGGAAGATCTGGGTTCCAATCCCGTGCGTGGGTTTTTTCCGAGTACTCTGGTTTCCTCCCACATTCCAAAAACATGCATTCTAGGTTCATTGGCAACTAAACTTGTGTGAATGGTTGTCTGTGGACTAGCGACGGGTCAAGGGTCAGCTGGGATAGGCTCCAGCATACCCCCGCGACCCTAGTGAGGATAAGTGGCACACAAAATGGATGGATGAATGGTGTTCTTAGAAGTTGATGCATTAAAAAACACGCGCAAAAAGATGTTTTTGAATACGGCACATTAAGCTAAAGATGACGTAGCCAACTAACTTGCATATAATAAAAAGTTCCTTTTCGCAGTATTTCTTTTAGTTGAAGCCATCATTTCATTTAGTTCCCTCTAAAATATAGAAGGATTAAGGTTTAATTTCATTTCGTTAGTCGTAATTGGTTTTAATCAATTCAGAATGAGGGCCGCACGGTGGATGAGTGGGTAGCACATTGGCCTCACAGTCAGGAGGTTCAGGGTTCGAATCGCTCTGTGGAGTTTGCATGTTCTCCCCATGAATGCGTGGGTTTTTTCCGGGTACTCCGGTTTCGTCCCACTTTCCAAAAACATGCATGTTAGCTTAATTGGCAACACTAAATTGTCCATCGGTATGAATGTTTGTTTGTCTATATGTGCCCTGCGATTGACAGGCGACCAGTCCAGGATGTACCCCGCCTCCTGCCCAAAGTCAGCTGGGATAGGTTCTAGCATACCCGTGACCCTAAGCGGTACAGAAAATGAATGAATGAATTCATAATCCCAGAAAGCCAAAAATGGTAACACAAAACATAGTTTAGATGGAGAAAATGCATATCAATGATGATCGAAAGAGATAAATGAACATTCAAGGGCTACTTTTACCTGATTGTTTACAAAGACACGATGTGGCAGTGAGATCAATCACCAACCACCTTCCTGTTTTGCCATGAGTTGTTTCTTGTATTCAATCACCTCAATAACCTAAAATGGAGCCAAAGAAAGTTGCAAGTGCCAGCATTCTGACAAAGAAGGTGAAAAACACCGCAGAATGTAAGAAACAACTTATGGCAAAACACCGAGGTGTGAGTGGGAATGGTTGTTTGTCTGCCCTGCGACTGGCTGGCGACCAGTCCAGGGTGTACCCTGCCTCCCGCCCAAAGTCAGCGGGGATAGGCTCCAGCGTACCCGCGACCCTAATGAGGATAAGCGGTACAGAAAATGAATGAATGAATGAAAACACCAAGGTGGTGGTGATGGATCTCGCTGTTGCGTTTTTGGGAACCATCTCGTCGTCAGCGAAGGTAAGATGTCATTCGTATGCATTTAGAATTGTTGTATGTATAAATTGAAATATAAGAACATGTTTGGTAGTGTCAACCATTGATGACGTCACAGAAGCTGACTTCTGCTTCCGCTTTCCGTACGTGTGCATTCTGGAGGGACGCTAACAAAGACGTTTGATGATAAAACTACATTAGGAACCCAGCTGGACTCACACAGTGTATTAGCAACACATGCACATGCAGATGCACACAATATTGTCCTCTTACCGCAGAATGTTTGTTCCCAAAACCTTTTTCCCTTTTGTCCTTGTCTTGGTTAGTTACCATTTTGAGTCGTCGTTGACGGTGATGAAAATTCATCACCAAGAAAATAATCATAGCGAGTGATAAAAGATGGCATATATACCGTAAGTCACATGATTTTAAACGGTCAACATGAAATGTGTTTGTAATGTTTACAAAAGTGGACGTACTGAACGAACGTCCTCATAAAATGATAACTTACCAAACAAGTGTGTTTATGAACGATGATCTATTAAAAGAACGTGTTTATGAAAAGATAACCTTAAACTGACGCGCTTGTAAAAGATCACCTATTAAACTAACATGTTTCTAAAGGATAACATATTAAACCAGTGCTTCTCAAATTGTAGGCTGGGCGGTCCTGCCAACATGTATGAATTTGTTGAACTCAGCATGCACTTTAAATGCATGAATACGCTTGTACGCTTCTCCGCTCTCCTTTTTGTTGGTTTCAGTTTTGAGTCCAGTCTGTACAGTTCAGATAAAGAAATAGATCTTATCAGTTTCTCAATAGCGTTTCTAATCGGTGAGGGGACATTTGTCCCTCTGTGGGGGCATGACAGAACATAATTACCAGCCTAAACTAAGCATTTTCAAGCACAAAAATCGCTAAATAAAGAAAAATACAAATATGCATTCCAATCATGTAAAAAGAAGAATATTACAGTTTGTGTGACTTGTTGTGCGCCCCTTTTACGATGCAGGACCTGAGAAGTTAGCAGTGTAGAAAGTGTCCGACAGCAGCTCCTGTGTGAATGTTCACCGCATGTGTGAAGATGACGTGTTTATATAGAACGTCTTGAGGTAAATGTTTTCAAAAGACAAGATATTGTATTAACACATCTATAAAAGATGACACGTTCAAGTAAGATGTTTTTTTAAGGAAAAAAAAAGATGTTATAACATATTAAAGTAAGATAAATGTGGCGTATTAAACTGATGTGTTAAAAAAAAAAGTAACTAATATGGTCTTAAAAGATAATGTACTACTTTTTATCCAAGAATGTATCCAAATGACTTCTTTTTAGGAGATAACGTATAAAAGATAACGTAATAAAGTAAAATGTTTTTGAATATGCCAAATTAAAGTGTTTATAAAAGGTAATATGTCCAACTAACATGATTTTAAATAAATAAATAAGTAAACGTAAAAAAAAAATTTTTGTGTGCACAGTGTTTACAGAAAGTTTGGCAAAAAAAACAAAAAAAAGCAAAAATAACTAAAGAAACAACCAAAGAGTGGGGCAAAAAACAAAACATAAAAGCATAAACACAGGCCAAATGAAACAGAAGCCTAAATTAGGTCAAGCAGGCCCACAAAACTCTAACCAGCAGTCAGAAGTCCGGTTTTGATCTGGGAGGATAAGGCCCTGTCCACACGTCGCGTCCACACAGTGCCGGATTAGTTGCGCCCAGACGAGAACGGATCACTGAGTGAAAATGATGTAATACACAAGGCCCACCTACATGTGGCGCTGTGAACAGACACGCTGACAGAGCCGTGTGGCACACGAAACCGCAGAAGAAGAAAGAACACGCTCGTATAGACTTGTGACAAAGTGAAATGACACACGCCTCATTTATAAGAGAAGAAAACATCATGACGCTGGACATATTAAGATATTACGTCGGCATGTCGTCAGAGCTCACGTTTGGTGGGTTGGCGACGCCATCTTTTGTTCCGCTCTGGAAGCCGTATTCAAAAAAATTCCCTTTCAGGGCACCCGGGTTGCCGTTCTCGTGTGAACGTGAAGTTGACGCGATAGAATGCTTTGCCGTTTTGACCTAAACTTCCCCCCAGGACAATGAAATTGACGGGACAAGCACAGCAATAAAGGTGAGGATTACTGTGGTTCTTCTGGGGTAATAAACTGAGTAGGGATGGAATCTGACCTTTTTGGACCTTTCTTCTGCGCTACAAATCGGAACTCTCAGGCATGGAGCGCGGTTAGGCGGAGAGGAGTGTGCAATTGAAGGGTTGGATGACGTATTGAGCTAACATTGGAGGTACTCTACTACCGATACCGATACCGGCATATTTTGCTGAATGCATTTCACGAGAGAACACGGTTTGTGCAAAACAAGACAAATACCGCCGTAAATTCTAGAAAAAGTACCAAAACCTGAGGTGCGATATTAGATTAGTCTTGTTCTGGATGGCAGGTTGGACTTTGGTTTTGGGTTCCCTGAATTTTCACACCGTTTGCTGTTCTTGTGCGCTCTTATTTTGGTTTTCTACTTTCAAGTTTGGCGTGAAAGCAGTTGCACTTTGACTTGTTCCTCATGAGCAGTCAACGCTACTCTAAGTCGGTGGTTGTCAATTATGAAATGTTTTGAATTAATATGGAGTTCTAATATTGAGAATCATATCTATTTAGTTATCAACACTGTGCAGGCTGAACTTGAAACAGAAACCAGGAAAGTGTAAGAAAAGGGAGCGCAGTAAAGCATATGAGCAGTGAACAGTCAAATTGGATGCTGAGTACTAAAAATGTGTACATGTTGGCAGGTCTGCACTGACATTGAAAGTACTCCCTGCCTGGCAGATCCCTGCGTCCCCCTTCCCCACTATAATTCCGATGGCGCTCGGACATACTCAGTTGCTGACATCAGAAAAGCGATGGCGATGTTATCGGACTAACTAACGTGTGTGTAAAAGATGAGGTATGGAATGAACGTGTTTTCAAATATTAAAGGTTTTTTCCCCCCTGCAGGTGCGCAATGTTTGGACGTGGGTCAGCGGGTCATGTGTCGCTGTCGTCTGGGCTTCAGCGGTCCTCACTGCGAGACCAACGTGGACGACTGCGCTAGCAACCCTTGCCGCAACGCCGGCACCTGCGTGGACAGCGTCAACGACTTCCTGTGCACGTGCACGCTGGGCTTCGGCGGCAAGGACTGCTCCGTGCGCGCCAGCCCCTGCGACCACTTCCACTGTGACAACGGCGGCAAGTGTTACGCCCACTTCTCGGGCCCCGTTTGCCAGTGCCCGCTGGGCTTCATGGGCGCGCGGTGCGAGTACGCCGTCAAGACTACGCTTCCCCCTGCCCTCCCTCCCAAGAACGGCAGCTTCCCCGCGGCACTGGCCGCCGCCTGCGTCTTCGGCGTGCTGACGTTGACCCTGCTGACATGCGGCGCCATTTTCGTCTTGCGCCAGCTCCGCCGGGGTAGGGAGCTCGCTGCGCTCTCCACGTCGGTCAAGAACGACCTGGAGACGGTCAACAACCGCCACGCCATCATCGGAGGGGGCGGGGCCAGAAGCGTTAGCTTGGCGGGCGCGCTGCTGAGCGGCCTCAAGGAAAAGGAGAGCTTCCTCCTACCCGGAGGACAAGTCAAAGTATCCAACAAGGACGTCGCCATGGTGGGCGGAGACGACGCGGCCGTCTTTAAAAACAAAATGGCCGACTGCAACCTAGCCAAGGACGAGCAACACAACAAAAACATGTTTGATCGGTAATGACCCCATTATTATTATTATTACAGTATTATTATTATTATTACTACTAGTTGTAGTAGTAGTAATAGATTTCCTAGTAATAGTAATAGAATGAGTAGTAGTAGTGGTAGCAGTAAAATTGTCGTCATTAGGAAGATGACAAGGATATATTATATATAGAATGATCATATTTATTATTATTTTTAGTAGCAATAGTCTAGTCATCATTATGATGATTGTTACTGGTAGTAGTAGTAGTAGTAGTATTGTCATCATTATTATTATCATTATTATTATTATTAGTAGTAGTAGTAGTAGTATTGTCATCATTATTATTATCATTATTATTAGTAGTAGTAGTAGTAGTAGTAGTATTGTCATCATTATTATTATCATTATTATTATTATTAGTAGTAGTAGTAGTAGTATTGCCACCACACGGTGGCCTAGTGGTTGGCATATTGGTCACACAGTCAAGTTCGACTCTCCGACTGCATGCACAGGTTTTCTCTGGATACTCCGGATTCAAAAAAACATACCTGTTAGGTTGATTGGTGGACACTAAATTGTCCATTGGTGTGAATGTTGTCCGTCCCAATGGGCCCTGCGATTGGCTGGCGACCAGTTCAGAGTGTACCCAGCCTCTCGCCCGAAGTCAGCTGGGATAGGCTTCGGCATAATGCTAATATTAGGAAAATGGATGGATATACGGACATAGCAATAGAGTTTAGACTAATAAACAACTATCTTAAATGCTTCCCATCAGGCATTGCGTTTCTTTCACAGTTAAGATAGCTGTTGTTTATTTATTCTAAACTCGTATGGGTACTTGTCTTGTATATTTATACCTACCTGTTAAGTTGCTGTGTGAGGATTTTAGCTTTTTCTTTCACGACACTGTGAGTCAGGGAGTATTTCCGATGTGTTGACGAACTCGGCGTGACTTTTCTTACAGCTGCTGTTTGGCTCCTGCCAAATAAAGAGCTACAGTACGGTACAGTAATGAGTAGGAGTACAGTATTTGCATAAAGTGATACACATCCATAGATGAGGAATACGACGGTAAGTAAAGTAAATAAACAAGGGAGTAAAAGTAATAATAATAATAGTTTAGGTAAACAATTAATCTACAATGGGCAGATAAAGGTGATCACCTAGCAGATTGGTATTATGATATTATAGGCTGCTATTGTTGTTTTTCTCTGTAGTAACTGTGTGTCTCCCCAGTAGAAACAAGTGTGACTCGTCCGTCATCATTCCTCCTCTCAGTTTTGTCAAAGACGTCTGCTATCAGCCCGTCTTCATCATTCCTGATCAGGTGGAGCAGTGCGTCTTTGCCACTGAGGTGAGGACGTAAACCCAACGCACGCACACACACACACATATAGAGTGTGTGTGCGCTGACGACTCATCGCTTTCTCTCTGTGCCCGGCAGGTGTGACCTCCAGCCGAACAAGGTTCAAGACTCGCTGTGCCGGACAGATGAAGGTTATTTAATATTTATTGCTGCTCCACGGAGACAAAAGAGAGGGGACAATGTCCCACGCAAAGAGCCGAGCAGCTCAGACTGAATGTCCTGCGTTTATTTGCACTATTTGACTTCATCATGATTGTTTTGTTTCGTTTCCGACAACGTAACGCGTGTGTTTTTATATACGTCGACTTTCAACTCTGCATTCAACCCGGCAAAGAGTCCCAGCGGTGCCTTAATCAAGCTCCTCAATCGCCACCACCTCAAGTGCTTCCTGCGTCATTACAAAGTAAGAGCAATCGAGATGGCAGGAAGGGGAAGCGAGTTACCGACACGTCTTCCAAGTGCCTCGTTCCCGCAGCAACAATCCCGATGTTAACAATCAAGAGATAGCGGCTAGCTGGCGCTAATGCCGACAGTGTTCCTGAGACTTGTGTCAACGATTTGGCGTGGAACACGGTGGACTTTTTGCGCACGCCGACTGCCTGTGTCTGTTTGATACCAAAAATATGTGTGTTTGTTAATTTATTATTTAATTTGTATATAAACATGTATTTATAAGAGATCAGTGTATATAGAATATATATATATATGCATATATATGTATGTTCTATTTTCAGCAAATATATTTTTCATAAATAAATGACAAAATCAACATTGAGCACTCTGTGTGTGTTGCATGAATCGACGTTAACTTCTTGTTAAAAGATGAACTGTTTCTATGACCTCCTTAGGTAAAAAGGTCATTAGCAAGAGGCAGAGCTGGGGGTAGCCGAGATGAAGATGCTGAGGTTCTCTTTGGGTGTGACCAGGATGGACAGGATCACGGATGAGTGGGGACAGCACATGTTAGAGCTTTTGGAGATAAAGTCAGAGAGGCCAGACTGAGATGGTCCAGAGGAGAGATAGTGAATATAGAATATGGAAGGACGCTGCGTTGTCAACTGCCGGGCAGGAGGCCTAGAGGAAGACCAAAGAGGAGGTTTATGGTAGTGAAAGAGGAGAGGAAGAGAGAAGAGGACGCAGAAGACAGGGTTAGATGGAGGCAATTCATTCGCTGTGGCGACCTCTGAAGGGATAACCCGAAAGGAAAAGAAGAAGATTAAAGCGAGTGTGTATGTTAGAATCAACATGAACTTCCTGTTCATAAGGTCAAGTGTAGAAGTTGTTTGCCCCCATAAACACAAGCGGAATGGTTTACTTCCTGCATCTTCACATGACCATTTGAGGTAAATAGGTCGTCAGCAAAAAATATCTAATAATTTAAATTTACAAAATGGTCATCAGCAAATACAATTTAAGAATCATAAATCATTTTTTAAATGGTCATCAGTCAAGCTTATTTTCATGTGTGTGTGCGTGTGTGCGTGTGTGTGTGTGTGTGTGTGTGTCTTACAAGAATTCACAAGAACTTGTGTTTATGAGAGCAAGAGTTTCTATTTACAACAACTGGTTCCCCTCCATAAACACAAGTGGTCACTTCCTGCAGCTTACAAGTCACATGACCATTTTGGCTAAAAAAAAAAAAAAAAGTCATTAAACATTCATTCATTCATTTTCTAGGCCGCTTATCCTCATTGATGAAATTAAATTAGAAAAGATGAAAATGTTGCCAGAAATGTTTTTAAATAATAATTTAGTATACATATATACAGTGGTGTGAAAAACTATTTGCCCCCTTCCTGACTTTTTATTCTTTTGCATGTTTGTCACACAAAATGTTTCTGATCATCAAACACATTTTAATATTAGTCAAAGATAACAGAAGTAAACACAAAATGCAGTTTTGAAAAGAATGTTTTTATTATTTAGGGAGAAACAAACCCACATAGCCCTGTGTGAAAAAGTAATAAGAACTGCTTGGGCAGCCTTAGCAGCAAGAACTGCAATCAAAGGTTTGCCATAACTTGCAACAAGTCTTTTACACGCTCTGGAGGAATTTTTGCAGAATTGTTGTCATTCAGCTTTATTTGAGGCTTTTCTAGCATGAAGCGCCTTCTTAAGGTCATGCCACAGCATCTCCATGGGATTCAGGTCAGGACTTTGACTAGGCCACTCCGAAGTCTTCATTTGGTTTTTCTTCAGCCATTTAGAGGTGGATTTGCTGGTGTGTTTTGGGTCATTGTCCTGCTGCAGCACCCAAGATGGCTTTAGCTTGAGTTGACATTCTCCTTCCCGGACATTCTCCTTCAGGATTTTTTGCTAGACGGTAGAATTCCTGCTTCCATCTATCCCAGCAAGCCTTCCAGGTCCTGAAGCAGCAAAACCAGCCCAGACCATCACACTACCACCACCATATTTGACTGTTGCTATGAAATGCTTTGTTACTTTTACGCCAGATGGAACGGGACCTTCCAAAAAGTTCTACTTTTGTCTCGTCAGTCCACAAGATCTTTTCCCAAAAGTCTTGGCAGTCATCATTTTGTGTTCAATGATGTTATCTTTGACTAATAGTTAAATATTTTTTATGAGCACAAACATTTAAGTGTGACAAAAAGTCAGGAAGGGGGCAAATAGTTTTTCACACCACTGTATATATTTTTTGTACGTGTGTGTGTGTCGCCTCCTTTTAAACGTTTGTTTACATTAATGTTCTCTTTCTTGTTGCCATGACAACTGTTACTCAACAAACAAAGCCGCAAGCCAAGTGGGGTTCAAAAGTCAGTTAGTGGAGGTTTTGTTCACGTTACCGTCACTCCTTCGGTGTGTGTGCGTGGGTGTGTGTGTGCGTGTGTGTGTGTCTGTGTGTGCGTGTGTGTGCGCGGTGCTGACATGCTAAGGCGCTAAGTGAGACCGGCGTAACAGGGGCAGACAAAGTCCACATGGAGACGTGACAGGACAAAGAAGATGGACGTGCGAGGCGTGAAGAGGAAGGGCACATGAAGAACACACACACCTGTCATCACTCCGTCACCCTCCGTAACCTCTGACCCCACGCCCCTCTCTTTCCCAGCGTGGCTGGGATGATGAGGACCGCGTGTCCGTCCTCCCAAGAGGAGACAGGATCTCCATGAGAAGGACAACAAGTACAGTAGCGTTCAAAATAATAGCAGTCCAACGTGAGTAACCAGATGAAGTACTGTTAGTATATTTTAATTGCTACATGGCAAACAATTAACCAGTAGGTGCAGTAGATTCTCAGAAAACAAACAAGACCCAGCATTATTGACATGCACGCTCTTCAGACTGTGCAATTGGGCAATTAGTTAAAGGGGCGTTCAAAAAATAGCAGTGTCTGCCGTTGATGTTACAAACTCAAAACTATTTTGTACTATTTTGTTTGTAAGATTTGGCAATTCTGTGAAGGACTAAACTAATATTTAGGTTTTAAAAACTGCTTCACGTCTGTGTGGCATGGACTCTACCAGCTTGTGGCTCCTTTCAGCTGTTATTCCCCTCCAACGTTCTTTAACAACATTCCACAATTCATGAACATTTCTTGGTTTTGCTTCACAAACAGCATTTTTGATGTCACCCCACAAGTTCTCCATTGGGTTAAGGTCCGGGGATGGGGCTGGCCCCTCCATAACATAACAACATAAGATGTTGCAGGTTTACTAGTGTGTTTGGGGTGATTGTCTTGTTGAAACAGCCATTTCAAGGGCATGTCCTCTTCAGCAGAAGGCAACATGACCTCTTCTAGTATCAGTAACTGATCCATGATCCCTGCTATGGGATAAATAGGCCCAACACCATAGTGTCTCACAAACTGTCTGTGGTCCTTGGACCCAAAAAGAACAATTTTACTGTCATCAGTCCACAAAATGTTCCTCCATTTCTCTTTAGGCCAGTTGATGTGCTCTTTGGCAAATTGTAACCTCTTCTGCACATGCCTTTGTTTTAACAGAGGGACTTTGCGGGGATTCTTGCAAATAAATTAGCTTCACACAGACGCTTTCTGTCACAGTACTTACAGGTAAATCCAGACTGTCTTTGATCATCTTGGAGCTGAACATTGGCTGAGACTTTGCCATTCTGGTTATTCTTAGATCCATTTTGATAGTTGTCTTCTGTTTTCTGTCACGTGTCTCTGGTTTTGCTCTCCATTTTAAGACATTGGAGATCATTTTGGCTGAAGAGACAAAAATATTTTGCACCGGTTCATATGTTTTCCCCTTTCCAGTCAACTTTTTAATCCAAGTTCTTCTGAACAACATTTTGAGCGGCCCATTTTCCTCAGGCTTTCAAAGAGAAATGATGTTCAACGAGTGCTGCATTCATCCTAAAATATGGCCCACCTGTTTTTTCACTAAACTGATCACGTATTGAATGCCACACTGCTATTTTTTTAACAACCCCCTTCAACTAATTGCCTGATTGCGCAGCCTTAAGAGCCTGCATAGCATGAATGCTGGGTCTTGTTTGTTTTCTGAGAATCTACTGCACCTACAGGTAACTTCTTTGCCATGTAGCAATAAAAATACACTAATAACAGTACTTCATCCGGTTAGTCACAATGTTATTGTTTTGAACATGTCCTTCCTGTTCCTCATCATTGTCGTCTTCCAGACTTCAAACTAAAAGTCAGCCAAGGAAAGCCTTGGGGGAGGTCGGCCTTTGATGAAAACGACCAACATCAACTGCTTTGCCGCCGCCCACACAGTCAGCCACGAGTACAGAGGTCGTCTAAGGAGGAAGTGGGCACAGGAGAGGTCAAAGGCCAAAGTGTCTCCTGGTCATCTTCACTGCAATGACAACGAAGTGGCGGTGGTGTCGGCCATGTTGCCTTCTCCGCCACATGCTGCTGTCACTTAAACTGTGCGTGTGTGTGTGTGTGTGGTCACATGACCACATTGTAAATCTTCAACTCCCACGCGAGAACTTTGCAGCCTAAACGTTGATGTTGTTGTCGAGTGGCGTCATGTGACCTCAGCAACAACAACAACAACGTGAACACCGCCCCCTCCCCCCGCCGAGCCTCAAATCATCATCTTCACTTTCACTTCGCTCCCCACGTCCCCCTCCCCAGCCTTCCGCCTTACATCCGTCTGCCGGTGACCTTTCACCCCGCCCATCGTGGGAATCCTGTCAGCGGGTGAGTTGGCGTGACGGCCATGATGAGGCTAGCAGAACCACACACACACACACACACACACACACACACACGCGCGCACCAAGATGCTGTTTGATGCTAAAAGAGGACGCTGAGCAGTTAGCAGGTTTAGCTAACTTTCCTTCAACGAATGATGATCCAGGATCAATCATGAGCTGTGTGCTCCCCGGCTCCCCCTACAGGCTTTGTCATCACTTCCTGCGAGAAACACAAACGCCACATTTCTTCCTTTAAAGCAAACACTGATTCATTGTTCGGAATCTTTTTCCCCCAATTCCAATATCGATTGTTTTTCCCGATACAGTGGATCAATATCGATGACATGATGGGCTTTTTTTTGGAAACTGCTTTTGTGGCATTTCAAAACCAATACATTACTTCTGTGCCATTTTTAAAGATACCAACACAGATGACTTTTTTGGCGATTCTTTCCAGGTACGATACGGATCTCTGCACTTTCTGCCTTTACTGTTTTGGACTTTTTTTCAGTGGCAAAACCGATGACCTTTTGGGCTTGTCTTTTCAAATCTGATTCATTTTTGGGCACATTTTTTTCAGTGCTGATGTGGTTACTTTTTTGCCATGTTGTTCTATGATGATAAAAAAAAATTTCCAATACCGATACCAAAAATGTTTGGATTTTGTTTTAATACGATACCAATGACTTTTTCTTATAATACTATACCGATACCGATGACTTATCTCTGCAATATTACTACCAATGACTCTGCATTTTCAAATAATATTACAAATGCTTTTTTAATAGTAACAACATTATTTTAAGGGGATTTTTTTGTACGTTTCTGGCTTTTTTTAAAAACGTCTCCCAAAACCCAATTTCTTGGTTTTTTTTGTTGATACAATGATATTGATTACTTTTGACGTTTTGCCAAATATTTGTTATATTTGATCAACATCCATACTGATCAGGGTAATGTTAAAATTCTGATGTCAAATATCTGGTATTCATGGTCAAAATTGAAGATTTGTGTTTTTAAAAAGCATGTTAGGTTGCAGAGTACTGTACATATACAGTAATATGTGAGTCAGTGGTGGTCATGTGACATGGATCAGTCCAATTTTATGTTACGGGGCGGGGGGTCTTGCAGCACAAAAATCCTGTATGTACTGTATGTAGTAGTAGTAGTAGTAGTAGTAGTAGTAGTAGTAGTAGTAGTAGTACGTTACCCTAAAGGATGAGAAAGTGACACATGCTCGTTTTTCATGTTTTATTAGTATCGATACTTTAAGAGCGCAACTGATACTCATCCGAGTATCGGTAAATCGATACCACGCCCACCATTATATTTCACTTCAAATGGTGTGTCCTCAAGTCCACGAACAACCTAGGTGGCGCTCTTGTATGCTGGCAGGGCGCTAACGAGCTAAATGCTAGGAACGTTTTGTTGGCTAAAACAGTCAAATATTGTCACTTTTTCTATCTAGTGGTCCTTGTTTAGCCTCGCTTTTTATCCCCCACTAAGCGTTTAAGATTTTAGGAATATTATTTCCCAGGACTGTTAGCTTTTAGGACTTTTAGCTTCCCAAAATGATAGCTTTTAGGAGTATTAGCTTTCAATACTATTAGCTTCCAGGACTGTTAGCTTTTAAAACTATCTTTGGGAGTTTTAGTTTTAAAGACAATAAGCTTCCAAGACTGTTAGTTTTAAGAAGTCTAGCTTCCAGGACTGTTAGCTTTTAGGACTTTTAGCTTCCAGGACTGTTAGCGTTTATAAATATTAACTTCCAGGTTAGTTTTTAGGAGTTTTAGGTTCCACGACGGTTAGCGTTTCGGACTATTAGCTTCCAGGACTGTTAGCGCGGCAGAGGAAGCAGCTCCTCCTTTTCCCGTGTGACCTGTGATAACCTCTCACCTGCGCGCTGCGGACAGCGGTTGCCATTAATTGTGCGTGAGGAAAGAGGACGCGGGGGCAGATAAGATCCACTGTCAGCCATCAGGGACTATTCCCGGCTGGGCTTCCTGCCGCTCCAAATAGTCCATGTCATGTGACAGGAAGTCGGCCTGAATAATGTTCTTGCTTCCTGTCTGGCCTTCAGCCTCGTCCTACTTTCTCCATGGAGGAAGCCCGGAAAGTCCCGGCCGCTTGATTACGGCAGCTACATGCTAGATGCTAATAGCAGGAAGGCGCTAATTCCGAAACCAAACATGAAACAAAAAGTCTGTTCTAAAAATAAACGTCTGCTTTCCGTAGGGGGCGGAGCTACATGACTGGACCTGTCTAGTTCTTTTTGGCGGGAAAAGTGGGCCCCTTCACTTGAGTATTTTAGTGCACCCGAAGGGACCTGATTGGACACGAAGGAAGCCAATTGAAGACACCTGACTCGGTTCTTCACCGTCCCGCGGGGAGGTGCTGACATGGGTGTAAACAAACCCGCGGTGCTTTCAGGTGCTCCAGACAATAACAAGAGAAGCAGAAAGTGAAGGTAAGCTAGTAGCGTTAGCATCAGCAGAGCGTGCTTGTTACACGGGCACGGGATGCGTGCATCACTTTCACTTTCCGTAATTCCTGGAAGAGGTGTCCTCTGCCTGGAAACGTAGAGAAGGAACGGCTAAACAGGTCCGACTGGTCGCGGCCAATGTTGGTTTTGGTTTTCAACACGTTCAATTCTCTAACTAAACATATATTTTGTAAATTCCTACATAAATACCGTAAATTCATTTATTTCAATGCTTCTTATACAGTAGTGTTCGAAATAATAGCAGTCAAATGTGAGATTAATCCAGATTAATTACTCTTATTAGTACATTTCATTGCTACATGGCAAACAAGTTACCAGTAGGTGCAGTAGATTGTCAGAAAACAAACCAGACCCAGCATTACTACAGCCCTACTAGTGTGTTTGGGGTGATTGTCTTGTTGAAACAGCCATTTCAAGGCATGTCCTCTTCAGCAGAAGGCAACGTGACCTCTTCAAGTATTCGGACAAATGCAAACTGATCCATGATCCCTGCTATGGGATAAATAGTAGGAGAAAGATGCCCATACCATGAAGCTTCACTGTCTTCACTGTGTACTGTGGCTTGAAGAGTTCAGAGTTTGGGGGTCGTCTCACAACCTGTCTGCGGCCCTTGGACCCAAAAAGAACAATTTTACTCTCATCAGTCCACAAAATGTTCCTCCATTTATTTCTCTTTAGGCCAGTTGATGTGCTCTTTGGCAAATTGTAACCTCTTTTGCACATGCCTTTTTTTAACAGAGGGACTTTGCGGGGGATCCTTGTAAATAGATTAGCTTCACACAAATGTCTTGTAACTGTCACAGTACTTACAGGTAACTCCAGACTGTCTCTGATCATCCTGGAGCTGATCATTGGCTGAGCCTTTGCCATTCTGGTTATTCTTCCAACCATTTCGATAGTTAACGTCTTGTTTTCTGAGAATCTACTGCACCTACTTGTTTGCCATGTAGCAATAGAAATGTACTAATAATAATAGTCACATTGAACATCACTGTTTATCGTTCTTGTCCATGTGAAGGCAAATGTGCTTTGATTTTTGGGGCGCATGTTTGAAGCGGACTTTAGGCAAGATTTGATGCTGATGAAGTGAAATTGTTGCAGTGTGTTAGGTGTGCGGAGTGGAGCGCGGCGCCGTGTCACCTCTCATTTGTCTCCACAAACAATGGCGCTTATATAAGAACATTCCAGGCATATTTGCACACAACAGAATCTTTTCAAACAGCGTGCAGCCCGAGCGTCCGCTCCGCTCCACGCAGGAAGTGTCCACTTGGATTTGTGCCTCCTGCTTGGACAACACAAACGTTGCCTTACGGGTTTAAGACTTGGCCTCCTCTGGACAGTCACCGGCGGCTGGACACGCTCCAGAGGGGTCAAGGATTACACAACCAGGAGGATCTCATTCCTTTTTTGCTGACTGACACACACACACACACAGACACACACACACACATTGTGAAATGCTTTCACTTTGACTGGCGCTGGCGTTGCTGACATCAAGTAAAGCAAGCTCAAACAGCAGTTATGTCAACACCATGCACATGTCCATCATCAAAGTGGGCGGAGCTCTGTCTGCAGGTAGACCAACTAGAACATTTCACTGAAATCATCATGCTGGAAAAATCCCTTATGTCATTATTCCGTCACCTTAACCCCCTCTCGCCCTGACCGCATTCCTAAACCTCATCCTATTATAATCATCTTCTATTATGATCCCTCATTCTAGCCCTAGTCCTGTCATAAATCCTCTTTTAGACCTACTTCCATCATAAACCTTCATTCCAGTCCTAGTCCTATTACTGTATAACAAGGTCTATCATAATTCCTTATTCTAGTTCTAGGTATATCAGAATGCCTCATTCCATCCCTGGGCCTATCATAAACCTTCATACAAGTCCTAGTCTTATTATAATCCCTCATTCTACCCTTAGACCCCCATAAACCATAAACTCTCATTTCAGTCCTATTATAATCCCTCATTCCCGCCCTGATTTTATCATAAACTCTCAATCTAACCATTAACCTATCAGAAACCTTCATTCTACTGTAGTCGTAGTCCTATCATAATCCCTATTCCTAGCCCTAAACCTATCATAGACCCCATTGTAGTCCTAGTCCTACCATAATCCAACATTCTAGCCCTGGGCCTAAAATAAACCCCCATTTTAGTCCTATTTTAATCCATCTTTCTAGCTCAAATCCGAGTCCTCTCATAATCCCTCACCCTAGCCCTAAACCTATCGTAAACCCTCAAAGTGCCTGTTTCAGCCTGCCCCGCGCTGGGCTCAAACACGGCCCCCTCGGGAGTCGGGAGCGCTAACCGGGCTAAAGGTCCTGACAGTCGCGCCGGCGTTGAGCGCGGCTTTTACGGGCGAGGGAGTGACATTTCCTAACATACACAATGTGCAGCCAGTCCTTTTATAAATGCATGTTCCTCCTAATCCCAACATGAAACATTACCCTAGTCCTATCATGAACTCTCATTCCAGCCCTAGTCCCATCTGAAGCCTCACATCGTAATCCCTCATTCTATTCCCATTACTAGAAGAAAGTCCTTATTCAAATCCGAACAGAATTATTTATTTTCCATAAAAGCCATACCGATGGAGTTTTTGTAAATTGAGTCGAAGGCAATTTGTCCTGTTTATGTGGAAATGGCGCCCTCTGGTGGACACAGGTGGTGCTGAAGCAGAGATACGAGAGCAGGATCAAACTGGGGGTAGACGGAGCCCAGGTGCCTCTAAGCCTTCTTGTGAGGCATGGAGGCCACCAGCAGCCAGTACATGGAGTAGCAGCTTCCTGTGGAGGACATGACATGCTTTCTCCAAAAAAAGAAAACCAGTCCTAACATTTCAGTGGCAGGACTTGAACGTTTAAAAAGTGCCCACCTGCAATAGTCAGAGTCATGGTGGCGCGGTACAGAAGGACGTCCCTCACCCCGCCTTTGATGTGGACGGGCAGTCCATTGTGCTCCTGTTGCCATACGAGGAAAATACGTGCTGTGTATTAGACAAAGACGGCCACTAGAGGGGGCAACGTGTCAAGTCACAATTTGACCAAACCTGGAAGAGTTTCTGGGCTTCTGGAACTTTGTTCCTCAGATGTCTGCCAGAAGTACTGAAGGTGCGGCCGAGCAGAGCCGGAAGTCTCTGGAAGCACAAGTTGGAAAGGTTTCACTTGGTAAACAAAGACATGTGCTACAATCCTCCTAAATGCACCACGCTCGACAGTGACACGGAAAAATGCTTTTGCTGTAGCGGAAGCCGCAAATAAGGTGAAGGAAATGGAGCTGTGTTAGCGTCACAGGCCATTTTAAATAGACGCACTGAGCCGCAGTGCAAAGGTCAACCGTCTCCTGTGTCTGCAAAATCTCCTTTGACCCTTGTGAGAAGCATTCCACGTGAAGTGCATGCACACGGAG
Organism: Oostethus manadensis; assembly: GCA_024372805.1. Classification (NCBI taxonomy): domain Eukaryota; kingdom Metazoa; phylum Chordata; class Actinopteri; order Syngnathiformes; family Syngnathidae; genus Oostethus; species Oostethus manadensis. The sequence goes on from QODF01000069.1 coordinate 384,096, forward strand.
GAGGAAAAGAAGACCGTTTACCACAAACGGGTTCATGTCTGCCAGTCAAACGCCTTCTGCCACCGACTTTGCTTCACCCTGGCAAGGACACACACGAACACACACACACACACACACGCACACACACCCATGAATGTGTGCCAGGGAGCTATGGTCCGCTGCAGAGGACAAACAGCAACACGACTTCCTCTCATGTCCCTTTCGCTTTCCTCTTTGTGAGTCAAACCTCACGAGAAAACAAAGTTGACAGTAAGTGAATTTCCGCAACGTAGGATTCTTTATCAATAAATCAAATCTGTTTGTAGTTAGAGCATTAAAACACTTTTACAACCCTCTAAATAACATTTAGAGCCTTCTAGACATGAGATAGCACCCCTATGGTCACCTTTACACTCGTATTGCCCAATATAGTAGACATAATGACAAGTGGCGTCGAGGAATTCAGAGTTACTTTGGCGCTTTGTTATTATGCTTGATGCATGTACGAGGAAATTCTACACGCTGAGACAACTTTTGCATCATTTATTCTTCCAGACTACAGGGGGCAGTGTAGAGTGTCTATGCGTGGCATGCGTACAACCAAGCGTTGTTTACAACAAGCGTGCGCTTATAAAGAGGAATGACTTTTGCGTTTGAGATAGCTAACGGGGGGAAAACCCGAAAAAAGCGATGGTCAACTCGCCCATTAAAGAATCGACAAGATGACTGTTTTCTCTCCAAGAATTATTGATCAGTTTAGTGATTTTTATGAGCCGAGTCATAAAGAGCTCCTCCTCCTCCGCCATGTTTTTCCGCGTGGTTAGAAAATGTCCTAGGAGTGCAGCGCGGAATATTTGCAGACCTGTTGTCCAGGCGATGGAGTCTGGTGCTTGTGTGTCACACCGAACATTACAGTAACATTACTGACACCCAGTGGCCAGTGTAGAATACTGTGGATCATCACGTCTTTGAAGGCGTACGCTTAAGTTATTACACACAATTTGCTTATGCATATTTTTTGGCTAATGACAGGCCCCAACCAGCCACGAAAAATGCTGGACAAAGATTTGTGTACACAACAAAACAATGTGAACAACACAACAGTATATCGGTGTAACCTGATATACTGCATGTCCCAAATACTCTTCTTGTCTGCTTTTGCATAAAGAGTAGTGTGAAGCTGTGATGTGGATATTGTAGTGAATGTTAGCATAAAGGGTATTTTGTCACTAATATTAGGCACTTCCGTGAAAGGGCTGTTATGTATATTAGTCCCCTTTTGTAAGAGCGCTCACTTCCTTCATGAAATCATTGTGGCTTGTACAGAAGGAGAAAGTACAATAGTTTTTTCTCTTCTATTTCCCTCGCCCCCCAACATGAGTTCCACTTCCCTATTTTTCTCTCAAGTGAAGCCGGTGTTGAACGCGCGCAAAGCTCAGTGCATCGACGCCTCGTTTCTGGTAAGCCTCTTGCCTACGTGACACGTATCTTATTACTTTCTACTCTAAGTACTTCTAAACTTGGTTCTGTGTGGTTGTAGTACACGGACCAGGGAATGTTTACATTTGATATTGTTATCTTACTTACTAAACACAGGTTTTAACATTATTAGAGCCCTCTAGACATGTAATAACACCCCTATTACTGGGTTTGACGCGACGTCATATCCGGTTGTTGTAGTCATGGACTCGCAGAAATGGGGGGCAAATAAGCATACCGCAGTGGCGATTGCTCTAAGGCTGCAAGGGAAGCTCTTGCTGTCTTTTTATATTGTGAACTCGTGACCTTAACTGAGACAAGGGAGGCCTGCAGTTCTTTGCATGTTGTTGTGGGGTATTTTGTGACCTCTTGGATGAGTCGTCGCTGCACTCCTGGGGTAATTTTGGTTGGTCGGCCACCCCTGAGAAGGTTAACCACTGTTCCGTGTTTTTGCCCTTTGTGGACAATGGCTCTCACTGTGGGTTGCTGGAGTCCCAAAGCTTCTGGAATGGCTTTATAAGCTTTTCTACACTGACAGATCGCAAAATTCAAAGACGACTTATGTTTTTAGTTGTTATCATTTGTGACTGGTAGGTCGTTGTCAATTAGAAATAGTTCTAAAATGTACCTTTTCCAAACTTCTGCAGAACCCGTGACTATGTTCTGCTCACTGCTGCCTCTGCTGGTGTGTCTGAGTCCTGCAGCTCTGCTGTCTGCCATCACTTCTGCACGGGAAGAGCACGAGCGGGCCTGCAAATACGACGAGCTGAGCAACAGTTTGCCCTGTTCGTGGACGTGTCTCACGTTCACGCTGCAGTGGCCTGGGGGCTTCTGTCAGGTGACCCGCTTCACTCTCACTGCTTAACGTTCACGTCGAGTGTAGTGACGGAAAGAGGGAGGGAAAAGGTGGTGTAATATACGAGGAAGAAGATAATGAAGGTTAGATGTGAGCAAGGATGCTTCTTAGGAGGTATGGAAGGAAGGAGAAGTTTTTTGACCTTCCAGGAAGTGATGTTAGTGTTTCCTTCTGTCAGTATCTAGATGACATTTCTCTGTGCAAGATTCCTCCCAGTGTCGACACGTGGTTGATTCACGGCCTGTGGTAAACATCAACTTAGTCAAGGCCTCACCTTTCACCTCCCCATCTGACCCCGCGTCGTATCTCGGTGCTTTCAGGCCCATGAAGGCGCTGAGATGCTGCAGCTGCTGGCCCGTCTTCGTGTCCGACATTCAGGTGAGACGCCCACGGATGACCGTGCTGATGGGCTGACACGCGATTGATTCATGTCGCCCTCCCCCACCCAGGAGTTGCAGGAGCATCTGACAGAACAGTGGCCATCTTTAGTCAAAAGCAGATCCAACTTCCATTTCTGGTGCGAACCCATCAGGCGATCTGCAGTGGCCGTGCTTTTAGGAAGCATGTGACCACAGACACAGGAAGTCACTTTGTGAAGCATCCTACAGTCGTGTTCAAAATAACAGCAGTGCAATGTGACTAACCAGATGAATCAGTTATTAGTATATTTGTACTGCTACGTGGCAAACAACTTACCAGTAGGTGCAGTAGATTCTCAGAAAACAAGACAAAGCCTTCATGATATACACGCTCTGAAGGCTGTGCAATTGGGCAATTATTTAAAAGGGTTGTTTAAAAAAAATAGCGGTGTCTGCCTTTGTACAAACTTGAAACTATTTTGCACAAACTTTTTTGTTTTTAAAATTTGGCAGTCCAGTGAATCATTCCATTCCGTTCCATTCCATTTTCTTCCGCTTATCCGGGTCCGGGTCGCGGGGGCAGCAGTTTCAGTAGGGAAGTCCAGACTTCCCGGTCTCCGGCGACCCCTTCCAGCTCCTCCGGGAGGACACCGAGGCGTTCCCAGGCCAGCTGTGAGACATAGTCCCTCCAGCGTGTCCTAGGTCTTCCCGGGGGCCTTCTCCCGACCGGGCATGCCCGAAACACCTCACCAGGGAGGCGCCTGGGAGGCATAAGGACTAGATGCCCGAGCCACCTCAACTGGCTCCTCTCAATCTGAAGGAGCAGCCGCTCTACTCTGAGCTCCTCCCGGATGGCCGAGCTCCTCACCCTATCTCTTAGGGTGAGTCCGGCCACCCTACGAAGGAAAGTCCAGTGAATCACTCAACTAATATTTAGTTGTATGAGCACAGTTTTTTTAAATAACTGCTTCACATCTGTGTGGCATGGAGCCAACCAACTTGTGTCACCGTTCAGCTGTCAGGCCAGTTGATGTGTTCTTTGGCAAATTGTAAACTCTTCTGCACATGCCTTTTTTTTAACAGAGGGACTTTGCGGGGTATTCTTATAAATAGATTAGCTTCACACGGACGTCTTGGAACTGTCACAGTACTTACAGGTAACTCCAGACTGTCTTTGATCATCCTGGAGCTGATCGTTGGCTGAGACTTTGTCAGTCTGGTTATTCTTCCATCCATTTTGATGGTTGTCTTCCATTTTCTCCCACATGTCTCTGAGTTTGCTCTCCATTTTAAGGCATTGGAGATTATTTTAGCTGAACAGCCCAAACATTTTTACACCTCTTCAAAGGTTTTTCCCTCTCCAATTCACTTTTTAATCAAAGTACGCTGCTTTTCTGAACAATGTCTTGAACGAGCCATTTTCCTCAGGCTTTCAAAGAGAAATAATGTTCAACAAGTGCTGCTTTCATCCTAAAATAGGGGCCACCTGATTCACTAAATTGATCACTGATTGAATGGCACACTGCTATTTTTTTAACAACCCCTTTTAGACTAGTAGCCCAATTACACAGCCTTGTTGAGTCTTGTTGGTTTTCTGAGAATCTACTGCACCTACTGGTAACTTGTTCGCCATGTAGCAATAAAAATATACTAATAACAGTACTTCATCTGGTTAGTCACACTGCTCACTGCTAGTATTTTCAACACTACTGTATGATACACAAAGACTATGCTACGCTAAGCTATGTTTTGTATGTGTGTGTACCAGGAAGGAGGAGTGGGAGAAACATGGAGTGTGTGCGGCGTGCATGGAGGGATTGAACTCCCCGCTCCAATATTTCCAGATGTGCCTGAAACTGCGGCAACGCTTTGACCTGCAAAAGTTAAAACACACCTACACACACACACACACACAGACAACCTGTGGGCATGTTTTATAAAAAGGCACACGTGTGTGTTGCAGAGCACTGGAGGATGGAGGGATCAAGCCATCCTGTGAACGACCCTATAAGGTAACAACTTCCTGTAACAAACGTGACGCCAAAATCAGCTTAGTAGTCTTTGAAGGACACTCAAATGTGTGTTTGTGTGTTGACAGCTGTCCGAGGTGTTGAACGTTCTGGTTCCTCTAATTGGCGACAAGTGTGAAATCCAGTGTGTCACAGACAACCAGGTAAATCAAATCTGAAAGCTGAATTATTAAAAAAAGTTGTCTGGTATTTGGGGACCTAAAAGTGGAAGCAGGTACAGATCTGCAGTTTCTGTTCTCACTGAGCAGCAGCGGGTGCTCCTGAGACGTCCACCCCGCCCCAAAAGCAGTCACATGCTACACTGAGAGCATAGTGGAGATCCACGCATCACGCATGTGCGAGGGGCGATGCCGCCGTGGTGGATCTCGCCTTGAGTTACAGAGCGATATCTAAAACGTAACTGTTTCCCAATCTTCATCATATTGCTACTCATTACATTCAAGCCTCATGGAGACTGTCAGAACGTGTGATGGGAGAACAATGTGTGATAACTGAGAGGTGAGAGGTGGAGGATGGAGGGGAGTCTGAATGACAATGATTTGAGAAGCAATTGCATACTTCATCCGCTAGATGGCAGAAGGTGCATAATGAACCTGCATGTACACCTGTTGCCATTCGTACATTTCTGTTTGGTGTGATATTTTTCGGTCCAATAGGGGATATAAAAGTTGGGGAAAACTGATATACAGTATTTAACGATAACAACAGCATTCCACAAGGATGTAGGAAAAAAAAAGGTTGAGATGCAGTTGGAGAAAAAAAAACTCATCTGTGACGCCTTCAGGAACGGGAGGTGTGGTTCCAGGTGAAGATCCGTCTGTCTCGCAACATGACTGTGGGCTGTGATCACCACGACGACAACCTGGGGAGCCCACCCGTGTCCAAAGGACACCCCTGCCCATCCGAGGGCTCCTTCTACTTCTTCCCCATCGACCACCAGCGGCCGCTGCAACCCTGCGAATGACAACACAGCGCCAGAACCTGCTTCCACATCGCCACGGCCGTATATGACGTGTCCTTTTGGTCTCTTTTACAAGCCAATTAAAAAAAACGACAATATGTGTTGGCCTGTTGACAGTTTATTGAAGCCATGGTAACTAAAAACCACCCGAGCTGGCAAGAATGGAATGAAACAAAAAGACGCAAACAAAAAAAAAATCCACAAGGATCCATAAGCAGTAAAATTCTGATGAGAGGGGACATGGCTGTGAGTGTGGAACTCAGTGGCCCAGACATCCCAGAAACCTCAGGTTAAGGATCATCAGCTGCTTGTCAAGCACTTTGCGTACGATGCCGTCGTCGCCGTCGATGCTCAGCAAGATCCCCGTCGCCTCGCGGTGCTCTCCCAGAATGACTTTCACCTGCAACCACACAAACATCCCACGCCGCTTTCACAACCGTTTTAATGACGCGTCAAAATGGCTGGTCTGGAAGCACTAACTTTGTCGTTCTTGGTGGGGGTGACCGGCTCCAGGTGGTCGCTGCTGATGCTCACCACCTTCTCAGACTCCTGCATGAACACAGAGCACATCCCGCCCTGCAAACAGGAGAAGGCAAGCCCACCTTTTAGTGATGAAGTATTTTTTCATCCCCTCCAGGGGCAATTAATTCTTTATCTGTTTGGAAAATGCAAAAAAATAAAATACAGTGAAACTCGCTTATCTCAACATTTCTCGAACTAACGTCGACATAAGGGGATGTTGACATGGCCAAAACTAATCATTGTTTGCACATTTACTTGCGACTTTGTCCAGAGACAAAAAGCAGAATGGAAGATAAAAAAAGGATTATTCAATCAGCAAGCAAGGGCATGTTGTTGACATTGTTTCCCCCCCCATTTTGGCATTTCATTTGGATTCTTCTATTTTCATAGGACATTGGAGACCAGAATTGTAATATTTGTATTTTAGTAGATTTGATGAACTATGAACTATTTGTGAACCTGAATTTTGTTGGATGCGTGTTTTGGAGAAGTACAAATTCATGAGAATCATAATATTCAATAATATTGTAGTGCAAGATAACAAATTAACAGAAGTAAAACATTTAATAGGATCGTGATCCATATATGCCCTTGGTCTGAAAGGCAGCAGCTGTACCATTATACACCGCTTGGGGGAGATGAGCGATACGCAGCTTCTACCATACAACAGTACTCTCTTCAGGGTGGCCCGCACGCTAACATTTTCAGGTATTAGTATTTTATCGTTACAGCCTGTCATCCAAATTGAAACACTATATTTTTTTGACTTCCAGAAAGTGAGAACCTGAAAACAGCGGCTTGTCGCTGCCAAGAAGACAACCAAGCTCTAAGCTTCCGAAACCGATGATGTCTCCGCCCCGTCACGGTCACATGACCAGAAGTGACAAGCGGACAACGGCAAGAACAGTCCCGGCTGGATGCGACTATGTACATATTTGTCGATGTCGAATAATAATTACATAGATAATAAAAGACTGGGATGGGTTGGTGACAAAAGCGGAACCAACTTAAGCGGGTTCGACTGTATTGCAACGAGATATTCATGTTTCTCACGGTGACACTTCTGATGACCCCCGTCTGTCCCATCAGGTCCATGAAAGAGTCCTTGACTCGAACCAGGATGTCGGTGGTCACCCAGTCGCTGCCGCCCTGCTCGATGTTGGAACCTGGAGTGTGAGGGTTGTAGCCACCAGGAGAGGGCGCTCCGGGGGTCATGGGGCTGTAGCCAACTGGACTGGGACTGGGACTGGCCTGTGGCAAAGAGGAGGGTTGCATGTGTATAGTCTTCCTGTTTGTGACATCAGCAGTCATTCTGCGAAGGACGCTACCTGGTAGGCCATGGGTGAAGGGGTTGGATGGTAGCTGGCTGGAGAGTGTGTGTTCTGGTAGCCCACAGGTGAGGGTGCCACCTGGTGGTAGCTCTGAGGACTAGGACTAGGCTGGTAGGAGCCTTGAGGGGAGGGGGCAGCGTAGGGGGAATATTGCTCTGTGTTGTACCTGCGTGGGAACAAGGTGACATTTGGAATGTCTGCTTGGAGAGCAGAAATCACAGCCCGTCCATCAGACAGTACTCACATAGCAGGTGTGCCAGGTGTCTGAGGGTTGTACTGATTGTTGACCTGCGGGGAGGGGACTTCCGGGTAACCTGGTGTCTGCGGGTTGGGGGTTCCCCCGTAGCCCTGAGGAGAGGGCGAGGGTTCGTCGTCATAGCCAAAGTCATACTCCTCATCGTTCCTGAAGAGACAAGACCAGGACATACCATTTAAGCTTTTTCAATCAGCCGTGAGAACCACGATTGTGTGTGTGTGTATGTACACTTCACCTGGAGGGTGTGTTGGGGTTGTTGGGGTCCCACGCTCCGCTCTGGCCAGGCGTTCTGCTGCCATCATGCAGTGGCGTCTGTGAGCCGCTGTGAGGCGTGCGGCTTCCTAGTGGGGAGATGAGAGGGGGTGTGAGAGAGTGGCACCAACCTAAGCCTTAATCATGTTCAAGGTGAAACAATCGCATTGCGAGCATCTCACCATCATGCAGCGGCGTCTGAGAGCCGCACATGGGCGTCCTGGAGCCTGAGCCGTACATGGGGGTGCGCCCGTGGGTGGAGGTCATTCCAGTGTGTTTGTGTGCGCCCCTGATGGATAGGAGGAGTGTGGACCCATGTAACAACATTTAGCAAATGGTGGGAAAATACAAAACGAAACAAACAAAAAAAACACTCACATGGTGGTTAAGCGCTGTCTGTCTACTGAGATGGTCTGACAGGTGGAGTGAAGCTCCACTCTGGCTGTAGACTCTGTGGCATCCTTCACCACACCAATGTAACCTGGGACATGTCAAAGTCCTCCATTGAAGATGAAATACAATCACCGTGGCTTCGTTATTGTGACCTTTGTTACCTTTATAAGGACCCTGAGAGATGCGAACTGTCTGACCGATCAGCTCGTTGTCTCTTCGACCTCTGCCCCGCCCCATCCCGCCTCCACCTCCCCCTCGCTGCTGTGCACCTGTAGGGTGATGACACTTGCATCAAACACCCGGAGACCCAAAGGTGAAAGAAACTTGTGGCTATCATTTATCAGGCCGCATTTGATCAACCAGAAGGAATCACCTACCGCCTCCGCCATGATGCATGGGGCTGCTGATGCGGGGGCTCATGGGAGCGAATCCTGCCACTGTGAAGTTGGTCACGTCTCTCGGCTGAAAGACACAATCAACGGTGTCAGCACTTGGACCAACCGGGTTTAGTTTGCTGATCCAGAGACGACAATGCAAATGAAGGTTTGTCGGGCAACGAGGGTCTGACCTTGGAGCCGCCGGCCAACACGAGGTGCCGGGTCTTGCATACAAACATTCCTCCGTTCTCCACGAGCTTCTTACAATGCAGGAAGGCGAATCCTCGGAAAAGATGGCGAATCTCGCCTTCACGGCCCTGGAGGTGGCACAGACTTTGAATTTTAGCGTGAAAGTGACATTAACAGATGGAAGCCATCAGTGTCCTTACCGAGTGCGGGCCGTCAATAACCTTGACAATGTCTTTGACGTGGATGTTGTTCTGCTCCGAGTCCAGCGCCACAGCAAAGCGGTTGTCCTTCTTGCGGTTGACCGCCTGGTGCCGCACCGTCAGCACTTTCCCGTGCATGTTCAACACCTGTGTGAGGAAAAGCCTCAGTGGCATTACTTGATCACGTCTTTTAGGCTGCTACGTGTGGACACAGTAAAAAAATCACCTGAAACGTCTCTCTCTCCAGCCGCACAATGACTCCCACCGTCTGCGGGTCCAGCTGTACCAGCTCCCCCCACTCGTGCTGGCCCCCGGCGTCAACGCCAGACGCAGTTTCTGAGCATAGCTGCAGATCTCTGGGCAACACCTTCAGCTGCGGGCAGGAAATGGACCAGACACAAGCAACAAGGGCTCATCAGGCTGTCCCCGCACTCAAATAACTGGTGTGTGATGGAGACGTGCAGGAACCTCGTGCATGGTGAGGTCGGAGAAAAGGATGACAAAGTTCTCCTCCACTCGTACGATGAGACCAGTGTCGCCTTCATAACGCCCGGCAATCACCTTCACATGGTCGCCCATGCGGAAATATTTCTTTACCTCCTGAGCCGGGAACTCCAGGGGGTCCTGCAGAGAGGTCAGGTATTGTTTTGGTGTGGTGAAAACGTCATTCACATGGTGGGTATGCGTACCTTAAGGTCTTCGTGCTTGGGCATAATGGTGATCTTGTTGCCGTCCACACTCAGGATCTTTCCCTGCAGGTTGATCAACTCCCCCTCACACACCTCCACGTTGTCACCCGCCTGCAGGTTGTGCTCCCGCTCCTTACCTGCAAACACACACACAAACACCTGGTTGTCGCCAGCAGACATTTTCAGGTGCAGGTCTTGCAACCCTCAGTGGCCGCCTCACACACCTGACTCTGTGACCACCTCCAGGTCAATTCCCTCCGGTTGATCTTCAAACTTCTCCAGCTCTGACAGAGTGGGCTTCACACCGTCTGTGATCTGTCTCAGGACGACACAAATACGGCATCGTAAAAGTGGCATATGTCACTTTGTGGTTGACTTAGTGGACACTGAAAGTAATGTGCTTTGGACTGAAGGGCTTCCTGCTCACCACAGCCGACATGGCAAAGCTCTTGAACAGGAATCCCTTGCGACTGTAACGGTTCCCCTCGAAGATCATGAAGTCTCCATCATGGCTGACCTCCCCTCCCAGCGACCTGCCAATAAAATATTCCCACGCCGGTCAAACACACGGACCTGTGCATTGTTTCTATGAGGCTTTGTGGTATTGACTTGAGAAAATATTAGTAGGCAACTTGTGAGTGCCTACCTGATCTTTTCAGCATCAAACAGCCTCTGAGCAGGTCTCTTGAACTTCTTCCTCTTAGCAAACCAGTCTTTCTGCACACAAACAAAAAGAGGTCTAAGTCACTGACCCCTGTGTGTGCGTGCCTGTAACCTCGACCTACCAAGCTCATCTTGGCCTTGATGCGGTCCAGGTCAATGCGAGGGATCATCTTCAGGGAGATGGTGTTCTGGCTCGGCTCCACGTAGTCCACCTGGAGATCAAGTAACAGAAACCCACCGACGTTAAAACAATTTCTATCTTATTCACTAACTAATGATAGTGATGTTGCGATCTGATATTGATATTTGATTGCCTATCCAGCAGTGTCCAGATAGAGCTTGTGTGATCAAAACAACGTGCTAACAAAGTAGCAAGGAGCAGGAGTGATGTCAGCCGTGTGGCAGTATAAAGACGTTGCAGCTGAGCAAAATAGTTGCCATGTACAAGTTTCCCATGATGGCACAGAAGTGGGGAACAAAAAGGTCCATGAGATTTAAAAATAAAGAGCGAGCCATGTTGTGAGTAATTTCAGGTTCAAACATTTCACTGAACCCCTCAAACCTCTCTATATTACGCCGTGCTGCCACTGTGGATGAAACTATTTCCTCACACATACTGTTGCTGCCTATTGCTCTCCAAGTGATATCACTTTATCAGGCCTTTTCAGACACACACTACATTATAAATCGTAAAAGCATGTATGAGTCATACTTTAAAAGTCCACACTTGAAAATAAATAGAAGTACATGTGAGTCATGTTGAAATCAAATCAATATCTGTATTGATCTGAGGTGAAAAAGTGCTATCGCGACACCCCTAACTAGTGTGTTGCCAAGAGTGTTCCCAAGAGTACCTGTGCGATGTCATCTTTGTACAGGCCTCGCTTGAGCCTGACCCAGGATTTGGGCTTCAGGTTGGTGACCTCTTTGACCACTTTAAGGACGTCCGTCATTTCCTTGATGGGAACCATCTGCTGGTTCCACAAGCCCATGCGAAGGTTTCCGATGCCCTCGATGGCCGCTTTGACGTGCGTCTGCTTGTAGGACTCCACGTAGATGTAGCCTTTCACGTGGTCTGGGGCCACCACAGACTTAATCTGGAGCGGCTGTGGGAGGACAGTTAAGCTTTAAACTGTCCCACGGTGCGCACAATATGGAAATGGGACCCTCAGCTGCAGCATTCATGGCTTCTTACTGTGTCAGTAAACTGATAGGCGATAAATTTCCTCATCAGGGCAATGACCGTGGCCCTCTCCTCCCCAATCTGAGAAGACACGACACAGTGAGTTACAAAGTTTGTGTGTGTGTGAGATGAAATGAAATGAGTTGAGGGATTCCCACCTTACACTTGACTGTCCACAGATTAGGATCCCTGACATTGACAAAGACAGTTTAGGAGTAAAATAAGTTGCTTTGGGCCATCTCGTTTGTGACTGGTGGGTTGGTGTTTACATACTTGACTCCAGGAAGCAGCTGCTGCTGTGTGATGTCGTCAGAGAGCTCCTCGGATCCTCGAGAGTAACTACACACCACAGAAGAAGAAAAACAAAAAAACCTCCAATCAATCTGCATTGGAATATTGCTTCTAGAATTTGATTTCCGCACTTCCAAAACACCCTCCAATCCAACACTTTTAAGATTGTCTCATTTGAAAAATTCAAACAATAAATATATACTAGTATATACTACTTTTTTCCGAGGACTTTTATTAGGAAAGACCCTCATAGACGGGAAGTAACAGACAACATGGTGCAAAAAAAAATACTCACCGCTCCCCTCCTGAGGACTTGGCATACTTCCTCATGTAGTATTCCCCCAGCGCCTCCTCTCGTGAGTCTCTGTGCATCACAAACAAATGTGTTTTCCCAGAGTAAAATAATCGCCCCGGCCGAAATGTCAGTCACGTCATGGTCACCTCCATAGGTTCTGCAGCCTTCTGGAACCAGAATGATCGTCATCCAGGACCACGTGGTCGATGTTGGACGCTTAAAGAAGCAGGCGGAAAAGCTAGAGAATGAACGCATGAAACGTACGTGTTTTGTGAGCGATGAAGATGAGACTTACCTTCAGCCTCCTCTGTGCAGGAGCACGGCCAGGAGGAAGAAGATGAGAAGAAAGATATTGAAGGTGGAGAATGTTGAGTGAAGGAAAGAGAAGACCATCGGGGTGGAGTCCGGCAGCGGCAAAACAAAGCATGATGGGAGGAAATACACAAAACAGACATTAATGATGACGTGTTGGCATCCCGTCAGTGCACCGACATACTAAAAATAGCTTTAAGTGTGTTGCCATGGTGAGGGATGAAGACAATATTGCTAAGGTTGACCACCTGTGTAAAGTCTATGAAAAGTCCACTGAAGTTTTACTTAGCAGACATAAACTTCTCTTTGCTCACTTCATCCAACAGAGGTTTGGGTCCCCGTCATTTTGTCATGAGTACACTTGTTAATGGGCATTTATCAAATATAATATTTCTATTAATTGAGCAAACATTTGTATCACCAAAATGTTATTCTGTAGATGTACTGTACGGGTGCAACAGTAATGTGTGAGGTGAAGCCCACGTAGAGCTTCAATAGACAAAAAACAATTCTTTTTCAGACTACGTTCGTTTCCATGTAAAGATGTTTCACTAAAGTGTGCAACATAGGCTATGTTTACACGAAGTCAAATAACCACCAATAAGCCTTTTGAAAAAGCCTGTCGGGGTATCCCATTCAAAAGCAACATTCATTTGTGTTCTGTGCATGGTCTGATCAAAAGGAATAACTACTGGCAAGTGTCAAAACACAAATGACATGAGTTAAGAAGGAAGAAGAATCTGTCAGTTACTGTTAGCGGAAGAGGACATGCGCGACAGAGAGGGACACCAACAACACAAAGAGTAACGACATTACTTCGGTGCCTTCATCAAAACAAAGCTCGTGTTCATATTCTTTTGACTAAGACATATGCCTGCTGCGTTTGTGACCTTCATTCATATACTTAACTGCGGAAAGCCTTTAACACCTATTTAGTTTCTCACCCTTTTCCAAGATGTCCTCCGCTCCAACCTCCCACTGATCTTCTTCGTCCTCGTACTCATCGTCCACATCTAGAAACAAACAAAAAAAAGGGCAGTGTTTGGAGACCAAAAAAACTGGTTAAACACACTAAACAAAAAAAAATTGAAGCAGGAAGGAAGATGGGTCGTCGTACCAGCTTCATCCAGGATGAACCCGCCATGTCGCGGCTTCTTCCTGGGACGGTCCTCATCGTCCTCCTCCTCCTCTTCATCATACTCGTCCTCATCCAGGTCCTCGCCTTCCTCATCGGCTATCTTGTCACTGCCCACTGGACTGGCCGCCTCCTCCTAAACGCCAAGACCCACACACTGTGGTGACTGGAGCTCATTTTGGCATTCGCAAGAATTACATTCATAGTTCATGGAGCCAGCCATGACAAACTCGTACTAATGTCAACGGAGTAACCCCTGCCAGCAGAAGTCGAGTAAATAAATGCTTCTCAAAGTAGCTCGTCAACGTCATTCTGTATAGTTTTTCTTCAAAATAATAGTCATGCCAAATTTTTGTGTTGCTGCTGGATGTTTACATTATCCGAGTGATACTTTGTTTGTTTTACATTCCAAAAGATGAATGTTTAAGACGGCCGAAGCAAGTGCAGAGAATGACAGACAAACGGAACCATAGCGACAAGCCTGCAAAGAATTATACATGTCATATAACATCTCTTCGCAGCAATATGTTGACAGTGGAGGCGGGGGCAACTTCTGCACCAAAATACACAATAAAAAAAGGCTATAAACACCCATTTATGCTAATTAAAAAGCAGATTTAAAACAATAATTAAAAGACACATTTACGCTTACCCCGCGACCCGACCTCGGATAAGCGGAAGAAAATGGATGGATGGATATTTACGCTTACCATTCTGTGATTTGAATGCAACCAATCTTAATTTCCATGTTTTAGGATTAAGTTCTGCAAGTTCTATATTTCATCTCCAAATGTTTTTCCGTGGGCCGCACGGTGGATGAATGGGTAGCAAGTTGGCCTCACAGTCAGGAGGTTCTGGGTTGAAATCTCCGTTGGGCATCTCTGTGTGGACTTTGCATGTTCTCCCCGTGCGTGTGTGCGTGGGTTTTCTCCCACATTCCAAAAACATGCATGTTAGGTTAATTGGCGACTCTAAATTGCCCATTAGGTATGAATGTGAGTGTGAATGTTTGTTTGTCTATATGTGCCCTGCGATTGACTGGCGACCAGTCCAGGGTGTACCCCGCCTCCCGCCCAATGTCAGCTGGGATAGGCTCCAGCATACCCGCGACCCTAATGAGGATAAGCGGCATAGAAAATAAATGAATGATTTTCCCTTGTTTTCTGCGGGTACTCCAGTTTCCTTTCACATTCCAAAAACATGCATGTTGGGTTAATTATCTCAAAATTGTCCATATGTTGACTGGCAACCAGTTCGGGCTGGTAGACTCCAGCAAAGTTGATAAATAATGTCAGTGACTTTAATAAATGTTATGTCATGGTTAACGCATTGAAGGTAAAGCGGGGAGTATCCAGTTTGTCTCATCAGTACAAATGATCACACAGCATGGTTGTTTGCAAGTGCTACAGTATGTGCTTCTTTGAATGCAGTTTTGCCATTTCATGTGTTTTAAGGTGAGTGGGTTATTTCACTTATGAAACATTTGGACGTTGCTGAACCCTCGCCCCTGTCGGCCACCGTCCTTTCCCGACGTGATGCTCTATTCAAAAAACGGCTAATGTTATTGTTATTGTTAGCTTATAGCTGAAGAGCTGCTAGCTTTAGCTTACCTCCTCCACCTCTTCGGCTTCTCCGTCGCTGCTGCGCTCACTCTGGTTGTCAGAGAAGTCACTGTCCTCGCTGTCAGACATCTTCCTGGCCCAGAGTGACTGGTAAAACAAAAATAAACGACAACAATGAAGACAGCTTGGATTAAACGCAGCCTGATCGGCTACAGCTAGCTAGGCTAAGCTAAGATAGGCTAAGCTAACAAACTCTCCAGGGCCGAGCTGCGCCACTATCGTATGGTTGGCGCCATCCTTAGCTTTCCGGTGGCTTAAAAAAAGCTCTTAGCCCCAATGAATAGTTAGGTACCTGTTTAATTCACGTCTCGGGAGAGATCTGCTGAGTGAAATGTGCGAGAAATGGCAGCTCGCTTTTTTCCACCACTCAAATCGATCTCGCGCAGCCAGCAAGACTCGCAAGATTTCCGGGGAACCGGCAAGTCTCGCGTGACTTGGAGTGGCCGATAGGCTGGAAAGTGAAGAGATCTCACTCGGGGCTCTGCTGACTTTGAAAGGGAAAAACGAAGGAAAAATAGCGTGCAGCCGCCACCGTGACTACTGGTTTCCGGCAAAAGATAACACAGAACGCGGTTTTCCCATGATGGCACGAGGATAACTCCTACCAGGCATCTAATAACGTCAACTCCCCGTAGCCCACCGGGGGGCATGTTTGTTTCCATCCATTCATTTTTATACGATATGATGTAATGATCACCTTATTCGGCCATTTCCGCTAGGCATTTTTGAGGGAACTGCAACCGCTCCACGAGTGAGAGTACCCCCCTTGCGATACACGATCTTCGTTCCGCTCTGCGGTCGGCCGAGGCTAGCTAAAGCTGCGGAGGAGCGCGAGCGAGTCGGAGGTGTTTAGCGCCCTGTCAAAGGGCCCCGGCAACATGAACAGCGTGGGCGAAGCATGTACGGACCTGAAGCGGGAGTACGACCAGTGTTTCAACCGCTGGTTCGCGGAGAAGTTCCTGAAGGGAGAGAGGAGCGGCGACCCGTGCACGGAGAGCTTCCGGGTGTACCAGCGCTGCGTGCAAAAGGCGATCAAGGACAAGGACATCCCGGTCGACGGACTGGACTTCATGGGGCCCAACAGGGACAGGCCCGAGAGCTGATGTCCTCGCCGAGGGACCGAAAAGTCAACTCTCGCGGCGCCGAGTCTGGGCCTACTGAGCATGCGCACAGAAGGCGCTCCCCCGGACCCGGAGCTGTTGTTTTTTGAAAGTAATTGGCACACGACGTGCATTTTGGATCGAAATGTCGTCTGCTATTTCTTTAATGGCTTCCGGATGTGCACTCGGCATTGACAGCACATTTTCCTTATGTTCTTTTCCCACCCTTGGAGCACCCGCAGACTCGGGTGATGAGGACCGTACGAACCTCGCAGCACAACCGCGTGTCTTGTCTTTAGGCTGGTGTTCCTTGCGAAATAAAATGTCTGCATTGTTCTGACTTGCCGTCCCCTTGCCAGTGAAGTGTGACTTGATTTAATAGTCAGTCTTGCTTCTCTGTCTCACATACCTTGAAGAGGCGGAATAAACTTGGCATCATTATCAGTGCAGAGGAATGTGGTGGTGATGCAACTAAGTTTTTATTGTTCTGCTAGTCCTGCTGCGGAATAAGACATAATAAAAAAGGTCTCCTGGAATATCATAAATAAGACAGTCTGTTTGGAGAAACATGCATTAAGTCCTGTTGGAAAAACTGTCTCCGTTTGGAAGGAAAGTCTTCAGCTATCGTCCGAGTTGATGGCCTGCAGCGTTTTGTAAAGTTGTGAGAGGAACTCTTTGGCGTCTTCCTCCTGGTGGCGCTCACACTGACAAGACTCAGGTTCCGTCTGTGTGGGCAAGAGAATCTAAAATCAGCACCTTGATGTAGTTTTAGAGGAAACAGTCTACAGCTTTTTCAAACTTCACAACTTTGTTTGAATTTCAGGCAGCCAGCAGGAAACGTAGATATTCTTTTCTCAGGTCATGTGACTTCTTGACATCCCCTTGTTGTCATGGGGAGGAAGGAAAACAAAACCTGCATGGCCCTGTGTGTGGGAAAACTGATGTAACTGAGATCTAAATCTGGACTACAGCAACATACAGCGAGAGCCATTATCCACAAATTGCAAACAAAAAGCTAGTGAACTTTCCCGCGAACGGCCGGACAGCCAAAACTACCCCAAGAGCACAGTGATGACTCATCCAAGAGGTCACAAAAGACCCCACAACAGCATCAAAAGAACTGCAGGGCTCACTTTGCTCAGTTACGGTCAGTGTTCATGACTCCATCATAAGAAAGACACTTCCACGGCCTGTGTGGCAGAGTTACAAGACCAAAACAACTGCTGAACAATAAGAACATTAACGTTCCTCTCAATTTTGCTAGAAAACAACTTAAAGATCCAATTCTTTGGGAAAATACTCAAAAGTATTTTGGAAGGTGTGTTCCACTACATCTGACTTAAAAGTAATGCCGCATTTCAGAAAAAAACATCACACCAACAGTAAACAGTAAAATGTGGTGGCGGTCTGGGGCTGGAAGACTTGCTGTGATAAATGGAACCATGAAAAAATCCTGAAGGAGAATGTCCGAACATCTTTTGGTGACCTCAAGCTGAGACCAATTTGGGTTCTGCAGCAGGACAATGATCCAAAACACACCAGCAAGTCCACCTCTGAATGGCTGAGACTTTGCAGTGGCCTAGTCAAAGTCCTGACCTGAATCCTATTGAGATGCTGCGGCATGACCTTAAAAAGATGCTTCATGCTGGAAAAGCCTCCACTGTGACTGAATGACAACAATTCTGCAAAATTCCTCCGCAGCGCTGTAGGAGGCTCATTGCAAGTTATGGCAAACGCTCGATTGTACTTGTTGCTGCTAAGGGTGTCCCAACCTCTTATTAGCTTGAGGCTAAAATCACTTTTTCGCACAGGGCCATGCAGCTTTGCATTTTTTCTCCCTTAATAATAAAAAGTTCAATTTAAAAACTAAATTTTTATGACTAATATTTAAATGTGTTTTGTGACAACCATGCCAAAAAATCGGACATCAGGACACGCGTTCACACCACTGTATATGAACCTACGCTGGTTCTGCTATCAAAAATGGCCCCTACATCTTTCAGTTTTTCTGTAAGCAGCCCTTGGTGGAAAAAGTTTGGACACCCTTCCCCGCGTGCATCATGCAGTGAAAGAAATACCTCCTGCTACCTGCTGGATCTGGTGGGGCACCCTTGCCCCTTGTTGACACCAATACAGAGGATCCCCCACATATTAACGGACGTGGTCCAAAAGACATTTGTCTTCATTTGTATTTGTTCAAAGTTGCAGAGGGCGGAGCCTATCCCAGCTAACTTTAAGACTCACTGATAGTGATAATCCTTTTCAGAGGTCAGCATTTGAAATCCCCGCAGTCAATGTTGTGTTGTCGCTTCCTGTCTCCTCACCTGGGGAGGGAGTTGCGCCGCCAGGTACAGGAGGCCCCGCTCCAGCGGGGGTTTGGGACGGACTTCCCACTCCACGAGGAGGACTTTGACCTCTGCAGAGAAACAATTCAGGGTGGTGATGGGGCAGCGCTGCAGAGAGAGAAAGAAGACGGCAAGTGGAACCTCAGCAGTGAAGGCCCTGGGCAGATTAGATTGACATGGCAACACATAGAAGCTGACATCTGATTGGACAAAACCCCACTATACACACTGATAATGTTTAGGCCAGCAGAGAAGACGGTGCTGGCCCTGATGGCATACCACTGACCTTGTAGTCCCTGAAGGTGGGTGTGTAGAACTTGCAGCCTGTACACTTCACACAGACAAGCACAAAGTTATCACCTTTTCACGCCAAACAACAACATTCCTGCATAATAGTTACTGTCAGCAATGCCATCCACTCTCCTCGTACCAAAGTTGGGTCTTTCGCCATGAGGATCTCCACCTGTTTGATGACGTCCCTGCTAAAGACGTGGACGTGCGCGTCAAGCAGACAGGTGACGCACAGAAGCATCCCCATAAGCGCTAACCTTCCTCTCAGCATGGCGCCATCATCCTTAATGCATCCCAGTAAGGAGCCACAAAGTGAGGACGTGTGCACCAGATGTCAGTCATCAGACAGCGCATGCGTTTTAATCTGGCGTAGCTTAAAAGCCCCCACTGTTGTCTCCTCCTGGAGTCATGGAGTCAGTCCCACACTGTTGCCGCTCGCTGAGGTCTGGATGGACAATGACGCCGCCGCCCTCATTTCCAGCCTCCACGGTTTGCGCCGCACCTCTTTTCCCACTCAGCTTTTTTTCCTCCGTTCAGAGACGAGCTCCTTCGATCCAGCACATCTTTATTAGTCACTGAAGTCTTATGTAACTTAAAAAAAATAATCCTTGCACTTACTGTAAGTGTGCTTTATCATTTCATTTTGGGCAGATGAGGCAGTATGTTTTCTCTCAATTCTCTCCTGGCCAGAAAATAAAGATCACAGCACTTTCTGAAGGTCTGTTTACTCTGTTATATGACGGGAAACGGTCACTTCTCTGCAACAATACAAAAAAACGCTACAGTGGCACCCCGCGTGCTTGGGATACAGAATAATTGTTTCCTCCAAAAATATGCCATCCTGTATGCGGAAAACACTTACAATTCACCCTAAATCAGTAATAGTTTATGAAGATGGAATAATACAAGTAAAATGCACAGCACACTGGAACAGGCCACAATCTTTACAAACAGTCGTTCCTCGCGCTCTGACCATCGCTTAAAGTTAAATAAATCTTTGCTGTGTAGTGTTTGACTGTGGCTTATTATTAGTTGAAAAATATCAAAAGACATGTCATATGCAGTTTTTTGGTCAGCCATGGATCCAACATGAGAGTAGAAAAAAAGGTTCCCCTCCCATTCCGTGTGGAAGTGGTAGTTTTTTTGCCTTCTTACTTTGTCCTTCTTCCCCACTTAGTTGGAAACCTTTTCTTAAGTCTGAAATAAACAAATTGGAACAAGTTAGCTTGGTAGCTTGCTACGCTTAAAGCAGCAGCCGTCTCTGGTGTCACTGCAGAGATCAGAGAGTAGCACAATGCACAGCCTGACTGTAATGTATGTCAACCAAATGACAAATGTCATAGTGACGATGGATGATAGGCTGACATCGATGTTTTTTTTAATATTGCCATGCCTTTACATCTGAGATGCAACAAATAACTTTCCCAAAGCTAAAGTGTGAGTTATTATGCTTTATCATCATCACGAAACACGGAATTTGGGTTTGGCACAGCACACTTTTATTTGATGTACAGGTTGTTCACATAAAGACTTCACTTTTTCAAACGGGACATTGTCTTTGTGCCATCTGTGCACCAAGCAAACAGACAACCAAATCCCAGCTCATATTGAGTCGTGCCGTAGACACTTTTTGGCCCTCTGATCCACATACCTGGCAGAGAAAGAGGATCCTATCTCATCATAGTTGTTACAAGCACATGCATGCACTACTCTCAACGATATCGCCGCTACTTGTGGATTATCATTCCATTAGTTTTGGCTGACAACTGCACTTAAAAAAAGTTGTGTCCATCATCCATAATACTCACTGGAGTCATGAAAACACTTTCTTGTCTCTTTCCTGTGTGGTCCAAAGATATAAAAACAGCTCCAACAAGGTTTTATGGTTTTATATCCATGCTGTGGCCACGTAGTAACAGGTACATTCATGATAAGATGGAATACTTAACAGTATTTTGACGTATTTTGGTCATTGTAAGCAGTACTGCAACCTCCTTCCTATTTATGTGATTTAAAAACATATTTTTTCCCCAAAACAAAAACACACTAGCAGTGGCGGCAGCTCCGGCATGTAGCGTTATTTTTCAGTTAGTGGCCTGTGAGATACTGTGAGCGAGTGTCTGGTGAAGCAAGTCGCTAAAGGGAAAATATGTAGCCGGTGTGGTGTCACTATGCCGGAAAAATAGTTCTTTGGTGTCAGCTCCTACAAGAACAATGGCTTATAACAGTAGCTTGGTTAATATGCAGGTCACCTTATGTAGATGTTTGGGATTTTTTTCAGAAGAAGAGCTACGTCCCATTACATGCCTTCTTAGGAGTGTCTGTTTAGCTGTTTTGATATTTTTAGAGCGAACAGAAAAAAGAAAGACGTGTGCTCATGACTCACATAAGGATGATGGGTAAAATTCCCAAAAAGTGCAGTTTTCCTTTAAGCACTTAGAGTATCAGTCAATGGGAATACATCAATCGCAGTAAAATCGCTGAGGGGACATTGAGCTTGTGAAGACATCGTATTTCATGTCATTTGTCATGTAGTCTTCCTGCTGGTGTATAGATGTACATCAGGGAATGCACTGGGACACGTCATCAGTCACATTTCCTGAGATCACACGGTGTTTCAGCTCTCACAACATCAGACCGACCAAGCCGGAGCTGATCAGACCCCAACTTGTGTCCCAACGGCATTGGCACATGTCCTGCACCTTTAAATCCAGATCCACCTGGAAGCACTCCCCGAACCTTCTTTGGTAGATGCCTTTGGCGCTCCGGCGATGCCAGGCAGGAAGTCATACAAAGAGCGGATGGCAAAGCCTCGACATTCCTCAGCGAGCTCACGGCGCTTAAGGCGATTGGCCTTCGCTAACTGGCCTCCTCCATGTGGTCCTCCCAGAAGATTGTCAGTTCCAGGAAGAGGACCCTGCACCACATCTGGTGTCAAGGGGGTCGGTGGAACACACTCACGGAACTTGAACTGGTGTTGCAAACACACGTATTCGTCTGAACTTTCCAGACGCGTTATTTCCAACACAAACGTGCACGGAAGTGCAAATCATCACTTGACCCCAAAGTTATTAAGTGCCTTTCATAAATAAACAATAAAATAACAGGAATACAACTCATTCATAACCCAGAAGCCAAACAATATGCTTTGATTAAATAGAACAAATACAAACAACAATACATCAGGACGATGCATTTGTTGGACTTTCACTGTATCTGACACTAAAGATTTCTTTGAAACGTTTTTCACTCAGACTAGGACTAGACCCGCACCTTTAAATGTCCACGTCTACTCTAAAAAACATTCACAACTGTGTGCTTTTTTTGACACGAACAGAGTCTCTGAAGACGTCCAAAGATTTTCCACACCCAAGAGAATCCTTCATTCTCGAGTCGTTGCATCCTCGAATGAACACCGATTTTGTGTCTCGGAAAGTCCTCAAACATTCCGATGTTTTAATGTTGCACTCGGAGAGAGAAAGATCACCTTGAGCAAGCTGGTCTCATTTTGGTCTTTTTATTTCCACGCCTTCATCGAGCAGTTGTGGGTTGAGAGTCCCTTCATCTCTGGCTGCAGTTCTGGGGAAGAGGAGGAGACACGTGTGACAGTCCATTAATGCTGACTCTTCTTGCTATCGGCAGTTCTCCAGATCCAGATCCACCCTGCAATGATTGGCTCACACTGACATGGGCGGTGCTGAAGGATGTTATTCGACCGCTTCCAGCAATTTGGAGATTGACTGTTGTGGCGTAGCTGGTCTTCTGGTTGGACACTTTGGTACTAGCTGACCCAGGGACCGGTACAGAAGCCTCCACGTTGCCTGCAGGGACTTGAGAAGGTGCTATGATTTGGGATGGGTTGTGGGCAGCTGAAGGTGAGGCAAGGACCACACAGGAGGAGGAGTAGAGGTTTTGTTCTTGAGGACATCCGCCAACATAGGCACAAATGAGCTGACTTCGACAGTTCCCCTCTTCCAGATCTGGATCTTCCCAATCCGCTTGACTGACAGCCGGAGAGGAGTTTAGGGACTGGGAACAGGAACCACTTGCATAGAGACCGTCACTTCCATTATACGTCTGATAGAGCACTTGTCCATCCACCCAAGGTTCACTGAAGTTGCCCCTCCCTGGAGTAAATCGTCTGGGGGAAACTGGAGACTGAAGTCCTCCTCGAGGGCTAAATCCAGAGGGTGAACTACCATAGCAGGACCCTGTACTCTTTGGACTAGTTGGAGTAGACCCCTGCTGGTCAAAAGAATCCGGATAATTAGCAGTAAAGCCAAAAGACCTTTGACTGCTCTCCGCCCAGAGGTAACCGAGTCCATCAGGTCTACTCTGAGCTGGGCTAGGGGGTCTGTCTGACAGGTTGGAAAGAGACCTTCGTATAGTATGGGACTTTGCATGAACCCACGGGGCAGAAGGAGACGCAGCTCTTGTTAAACCATGCAGAGAGGCGGAAGAAGAAGGGAAAGTGGGTTTGGAGGGATTTGCAAAGTTTGGTTGGTCTGAACAAGATAAAGAGCGAGAAGGAGACGTGACTCGTGGATTTCTGGGTCGGGGCACTGCCACATCACGTGTCCAAGCTGACACGCCAATAGGAGGCGGGGAGAGGATTTGAGGGCTGGAATGCGAGGAAGACTGACCGGCTGATGAGCTGTTAGGAATCTCCAAAGTTAATCCTAACGGGTTATGGTAATTTGCCTCTCCCCTCCGTGCGCCTCTGGGGTGGGGAGGCTTGTTTGCCATGGGAGAGGAGTAAGGATGCTGAGGCGGCGGGGAACAGAGCGCATTAAAGGAAGCAGGGCTCACACACGGGGACGGAGATTGGACTCTCGAGTTTGGCTCGGATGCAGAAAAAGGCCGGGCTACACGGTTGTGCGACCCAAACGACAAACGATCACTGCTTTGTTGCGTGGTGGTGGTACTGGTGCTTCCAATCGCAAAGTCCATCCTCTGTGGACTGGCTGACCAACGCCCGCTGCTAAGATCATAACTAGCGCTTGTATTGTTGAAGCGCGTTGTAGTCAAGGCAGGCAAGTTAGCATTATTGCTGTTGTTGACATTCTGTGAGGAGTCCATTTGGTGCTGGCGGGACTGATGAAGGTAAGCGCAGGTGGTTGACAAAGGTGGAGGATGACCCCGCCTCATATGTGAAGGCGAAGAAGAACTTTGAGAAAAAGAGTGAAGAGGCGACAGGGCAGAAGATGGGGAAGAACAAGCGGAGCGGAAAGAAGATGGAGGACACCGTGGATGTTGAGTCCCGTCTGTTGTGCACCCCAAATGGGAATAGGCTGGCGTGGTGAACCCTTCCTGGTTTGGAGGGAGCCAAGGTGATGGTGAGCACCGCCGTAGGTGAGAAGACGGTAGGGACGGCGAGGAGAAGGGATTTACTGTGTTTGAGGTTTGGACTTGTCGGACATTGGTCTTTTTTGCCAAATTTTGACTGATGGACTGGCTGATACAGGAGGCAGCTAAAGACCTTGTGAACGTGGAGGATGATAGAACAGGAGAGGAGCGAGTTGGAGAGCGGAGGGAGGAAGAAATAGTTGGGGAGGAAGAAGGGCCTGCTTCTATGGATGAAGACCTCCTACTGATAGCAGAAAATGGTGTCAGAGAGGAGGCAGAAGGAGCTTGCTTGTAGAAGCTCCTTCCAGATGATGGAAATGCAGAAAAACAGGCGGGAGTTTGTGAAACAGTGTCTGGTGAAATAAAGCCTTTGTTAGACAGGGGGGTGGTAGACGATAACGGGGTAGCCCCAAGTTTGAAGTTTGGTGCAGGGGGAGAAGGAGATGTGAGTTTGAAGTTTGGTCTGAAGACAGGGGAGGATCTCCTGACATCTGCGTCCTGGTCAGGTGTTGATGCCTCTGCCATACAAGCCACATCCAACAATGCTTGGGAAGGAGCGCAGCATCCTGTGGTAGGGCTTATGATGGGCGATCCTGGACCCTGGCGGTCTGGTTTCCAGAGAGAGACCGGGAAGGGCACTTCTGGTTGTGGTTGGGAACTTGGTTCCAGTGATGCCACTGGACTCGGTCCCTCTCTCGGATGTCTCAGAAATGCTGATCCAGTAACTTTAAGGTCTGGGG
Organism: Oostethus manadensis; assembly: GCA_024372805.1. NCBI lineage: Eukaryota > Metazoa > Chordata > Actinopteri > Syngnathiformes > Syngnathidae > Oostethus > Oostethus manadensis. The sequence continues at coordinate 409,292 of QODF01000069.1, forward strand.
AGGATTTCCCTGCGTGTGATGAAAGAGTCTTAACATCACATTGGGTTGTATTAATCCATGGTGGATGTTGTTTGCTTGGCGGCCCGGAGACAGCAAGAACTCCAGTTCCTCCTCCCAGCATATTCCTTCCAGATTCTTTCGGGGGCTCCCCTGCAGACTGTTTGGACTTTTGTGAAACCACAGTGTGGCATTGTGATGGCGTCAGACTGTGTGTTGATGATAACATCAACACAACCTCTGCTTGGCTTGACTCTCCATCCCTGCGTCCAGTGCAGACAGAGCATTCGGGCCCTGCGTGAACTTTCTGTATATCTTGGCTTGGTTGTGCTGGACTCTCCATATGCTTTGGAGGGCGCTGGAATTTTGGAACATGTTTGTGTTTCTCAGCCTGTAAATCCTGTTTATACTTGTACTGAGCAGCTCCGTCTTCGGATATATTCCCGTGTGATACGTGAGCAGACAGACTGGAGTGGTCATGAACAATGCTGTTTACAGACGTAAGGTCTTCCGTGTAAACATGGATTCCTTCACTCGACTCTGACCTACAAAGAGCAGGAAAATAGACCATTAGGACACAAAGCAGACACGAGATGGAGACACAATAGATTCGAAGAAACGTAAAAAGGAATGTAACTAAATGTATTGACGAGGGGCGGTCCAAAGCGATCAGTCTGATACTGGCCGTATTTACTGGATCAGATGTCGGGGGGGGGGGGGATCGGATGAGTGAAATTTTGCAACACGAGTGTGTCGAAGGGCAGCGGCAGTACAAAACCTTTGCAAAAGCATCACAAAGTCAATTGCGAAGAAGAAAGAAAGGGAGAGCCAATGAAGGTTAGTAATCGTAAATGTTTGTTTATTTATACAGTATGCATTTAGAATTGTTTTATGCAGGAAAAAACTGTATTTGTAAAACTGCAAAATCCCGTTTTGTGTTAACATTTGTGGGACTTGTGGCATAACCGCGCTGGTTATCAAAGAACTCCAGATTATACGCTTCCTGGTCTCATGTGTTAGCGCGCTAAGAGGTGGCTAACACGGCTGTTATGTGATCAAACCTGCACTTTTATTGGAATTCTATCTTGCACATTTCTTGTGTGAGACATGAACACACATCGTTCTCTTTTCTGAGCATTGCAGAGATAAAAACAATACAACTCATTCATGCATGTGACGGGACACACCTATTCCACCTACAAAGTCCGCTATTAAAAGACCTCCAACAGCGATGTGTGCTTTTATATCCGTGCATGGCGTTACCTTTCGGTACAGGCCTGATGTGCACCCCTTTGTGTGCGTTTTGAAGTGTACATAAAAAGCAACACCAGCAGTGTTGCATCGTGTGTGGGCATTTTGTGCACAGTTTGAATTGCACGTGATGTTTTTTCATTTCAAGTACATACATACAAATCTATTACTATGACAAAGAAGGCACGGGTGGGATCAGTATCAGCCGATACGCAGTATTTGTATCGTATGATATCGCTGGTGTTTTTAATAAATGCATGTAAAACATACCCGTGGGTGTTACTGGTAGCCTGGTTGACGTCAGATGAAGACATTCTTAGCGAACTGGGTGACGCTGCGTCTGGTGTGGTGGATGTCTGAGGAGGTCTTAGGTCCACATGATTGTCTTGGTCTTTATTCAGAGCTGAGATGAAGTCCCTGGGCCTGCAGAGGCCAAATCCGTTTGTTGTGCTTTTCTGTTCTTTGACCAACACAAGCGGGTCACTGGGCACCGCCAGCTCCTGGACGTCTACAGGAATATGAGCAAATGTCAGTCCAGCATCTCACTTAAGAAGAAAACACGGACAAAGAAGATGCCTTAAGGACTACTTGATGTGGAAATGTTTGATAAACATTATTTACCAATTCTTTTGCTCTCTACTCGTGCGTTGGTGTTCTCCTCCGAGCTCCTTTCGTCCTCCAGGATCACCATATGGTTCTGCTTCTTGGTGTGACCCTGTCCTTTGGCTGGGACTTGTGTCGTGTTCCCAGTCCAATGATGTGATGAGGATGTCTCATCTGTGATGGCACTGCTATGGACTTTGGTCTGGGAGAGTCTTTGGGCTTCTTTTTTGGTGTCCGATTTGGTTTTTGGCTCAGCATCGGTCAGTCTCAGAGCTCTTTTGTCATAATTTAGCTGTGTGTTCATTTGTGTTGTACATTTATTGTGAAAGTCCCACTGAACCTGGCTTGTAGTCTGAGGGGAAACAGCAGGTAGTCCAGTCGCATCTCCAACTTTGTTTAGAACAAAAATGGCCCGTTTTTGATGCAATGGGACCTTCATGGTGCTGGCTTTGGCACTGTACATGCGGGCCAGTGTTTGGACTTTGCTGAGGATACGCTCAGAGTTTTCCATCAGAGAGGGGTCTGCCACAGGGTTAGCTTCAAATAAGCCAATTCCCGTGATGTCTGATAGCATGCCCTCAAATAAGGCCCGGTTTGTTTTGACAATCCTCGACTGCCGGGAACCTCGTCCCAGTTTAATTTGACTGGGAAGTTCTTCAAGGTTTCTACCGGTCTTGGTTCTAGTCCATGTGGATGCAGATTTCTGACATGGTGGGGTTTCTGGAAGAGGTCTAGAAGATTTCTTCTGATTTCCCTGTGGTTCTTCTGGCTCTTTTGGGTTATATCCCGACTCATTCATCACTAGCTGCTCTGAAGAAGAACTTGGACTTATTCCATTTATCTCTGTGTTGCAACATCCATCTTCTTGCTGTGGGTTTTCAACGTTACTGTTCTCTGCCGCCTGATTCAGTTCTTCATCTGACTGCTCATTACAGATGGGTCCATTTCCCCCCTCAGCCTCTTTCTCAACTTCAGCGGGCCTGATGACGGGGGATTCTTTTGGAGTCTGACTGTCTTCCGCCAGGATGGCTGGGGACACATCAGTGAGACTTTTGTCTTTGGCTTCCAGATCCGGAAGGTTTATGGGTTTATCCTCGTGAGCTTCAGTGTTTTCTGGAAGTTGGAGAGAGGTACTGGGCTTTACCTCATGATCAGTCTCTGTTTGGGTCGGTTCAGTTGTCTGGTTCTTGTCCTCATTTTGGTGACCACTCAGATCAAAATGTGACACCGATTTTTTCACCAGACCCATGGGGATCTGCGAGAAACTGTTCCTCCTGGAAGACGTCTCGCCTTGTCCCTGGTCATCATCTTCACCCGATTCATCCTCCTCCAGCTCAGCAGCTGCCTCGTAGTAGCTCCTGATTTTTTCAATGATGCTCTTGTCACGCCGAGAAAGGGCAAAGCCGCTCTTTGCTTTACAACTTCTGGTGGGCTCATGACAGTCTTCTTGATTTGAGGAGCAGTCGATGGCCTCCTCCTGCTGGAAGTGACTACTCGTCTCGCTCTCCTCCACGCTTGAGATGGAAGGATGAAGCTGCGTCGGAGAAGACGGTGTTGGTGTGGAGACCTTGTTCTCTTGTTGGGTTTCGTCCATTATTGTCCCAAGATCTAGCTCTCTTTCCACCTCTTCCTCCAGATCCACTCTCTGTTCCTCTTCTTCGTGAACCGCGGTAGCACTTTCACTTTGTAGTTCATCTTCAGAGCCAGCTGTCTGCTTTTCCACGCTCGTGTCGTCTTCCAGATGTGGTTGCAATGCGATCGTCTGCTCTGGGCTGGAGGCCACTGGAGGCAGTGGGCAGGTGAAGTTCCTTTCCTGAGGTGGAGGCTGGCTCTCAGCAGCCTCCACCGGGACCCGATCCTAAAGAGGAGAGCAAGAATTCTAGATGAGTCTGTCACGCCTTCTGAAAGATGCCACACCACACCGGCTAGCTATTAGCCAGCCTGCGACGAGCTCCACCGCATACTCGCCCGCAGTTCTACACAACGTGCCCACAACGCCTCGGGGACCACCGAAAGATCACACAGGGCTAATGCCTCTTACGACAGAGATTTAAACAAATTTGAGATTTTAACAATAAAGTCACGCATTTACGAGAAAAAGATTGTAATTTTACAAGAGTAAAGTCATAACTTTACAAGAATAAAAGTCCTAACTTGATGTTACAGGCATTGCCTGGGACAGCTATGAAAAGCTGGGCTTTATGTGGACGGGGGGCGAGCTGTGTGAGGGTACGAGTGAGATGATGCTAATCATGATGCTAACCCATGCTTGTCTGTTTGTGCCCAACGGCTCTGATTTGCTGTAATTGTTCAGGAAGGAAGGAAACTTTCCAGACAAGCTTTTATTTTTAACAGGACCGCAAAGCAGAGCAGTTGGACACAAACAGATTAGCATGGGTTAGCATCATCTCACTGCTACTCTCACGGAGCCCGCCCCCTCCTCAGTTTCATAGGTGTCTCAGGCGATGCCTGCAACACCAAGTTAGCAGTTTTATTCTAGTACAGTTACGACTTTACTCTCGTAAATGTGCAACTTTATTGTCGTAAGTGTGTGACTTTATTCTCAAGAGCGTTACACGAGACAGCTATAAAGACCGTTGGCCCGGGTCAAACGTGATAATACGACTTTTAATCTCAAAATGTCATATTTTTTTCATGCGGCCCCAATACTTTGTCCTGAATTATTAATTTGAATGTGTTTGTGAACTTGATTGACAGGAGACTAGTCCAGGCTGGGATAGGCTCCAGCGTAGCCGCGACCCTAACGAGGATAAGCGGCATAGAAAACGGATGGATGGGCGTGAACCTGATGCTACGATGCGGCTGTTAGCCAGCCATCCCTGTGTTTTGGCTGCCTACTTAGCTAGTGGTTGCATTTTTTTGCATGGTGGTTACCACACACCCAGAAAGGAAGTTCCAGTAGGACTTAAAAGGACCAAAATACAGCAAATATACAAATTTAAAAGGGATGCTCCGATGGATTGGCCATTTTCTTAAAAACATTGTAATCGGCTGAGGCCAATAAATGCCTTTCAAAACCGATCACAAAAACCAATCGGTGGACCGTCAATCCCTAATTATTTGAACTGTGTGGGCTGTGGTTCCAGTCCCGGGCAGGCACACGAGCAGGCCAGACGGGTTAAACTCACCGCCGATATCAGTCCCCCCCTCGCTCTGGTCTGGTTGATGAACTCCAGAATCTCCTCTGTGATGGACAAAGTGGGAGCACAGAGGGCAGCTAACTCCTCTTCGTCATCTTCCTCCTTGGCAACCTGAGCAATAAGAAAAAGAACAATATCACGTGGCGTCTCCTCGCTTGTCATTTCTGAGCTATCTGTTACGTTCTCCTCCTCTTCCTGCTTGTGGTGCTGCTCGGCCCGCTCGGACTCCACCTCGACGACGGAGGACGCCAGCGTACTGCTGCTTCCCGCCGAGCCCAGACTGTCGGCCCGGTTCAGCTCGCCGGAGCTGTCCACCTTCTGCCAACACATCGCTGATGTTTAGTCCGGCTGGGTGCCGCCGCTCAACTTGTGGTATTTAAAAGGAAGTTCTTACCTTCAAGGCTGGAAGGAGGCGCCGCGTGAAGATGAAGAGATGGTGGAGAAAGCAGAAGAATGTTAGGAGAAGCCATGGTCATGTGACCTAAAGCCCAAATGCTTTCCAATGTGGGCCACATACTGAAAAATCAAAAGAATGCGTGGCCGATCTGATGTTTGATATTTTGAAGATATGCTAAGGGGTTTGATATTTTCAAACAAAAAGCAGCCTCCATCTAAAGCTTTGTGTTAATAAAAGGATACACTTTTTTGCTAATTTTTGCATTAAATAAAAAAAATAAAAATATTTCAACTCCGTTCTCGGAAATTGTTGTTCTTGTAAAATTATGACTTTATTCCACAATATTTTGACTTTGTTCTAATAATATTATAACATTTTTCCGAACCTAATTTCTAATTTTTTGTAATCTTTTTTCCCCATAATACTTTATTCTTCTAAAATTCAGTCTTTTTCCTGGTAAGATTACCACTTCTAACTCTTATTATAGGGCCCTATGATTTTTGCATTAACAGAACCGTGGGCAGAAATTGACATCATGTGAATGAAATGCCGTCATCGTGAGGGGAAGGAACGTTTGTGCAGGGAAGTATTTCCCCGGCGGACCGCACAAATGTGGCAGAATCTCATCACAAACACTTGCCCGCACCCCTCCTTAACTAAACATGTCAAAATGGCGACCTGAAACACCGTCAAAACACACATGTCAAAACTCTCTCCTATTGAGCGTGAATGGAAACTAGAGGGGTTAGCTTAGTTTAGCAAAGCATGCTTGTGCAGCTGGGCGTGTGTGTACCGCTTGCCTTATGAGTATGGTTACAACGGGTGCTTTGTTTTCCCGCATGTTAATGCAAGTTCTGCGTGAAACAAGGACGAGCGGCACCTTTATTTTTGCTCCCAGACCTTCTCAACACAGACTTTGGGCCCCTAATTGTGAAAACAATTAAGACAGCAATTTTGGTCCTATCACTATTATTATAACTCCATTCTCCTAATATTTTGACACCATTCTACTAAAATAACTGTTCTCATTCGTTTCCACACCGAGATATTATTTGAGGCACCCCCCCAATTCGCCGAGACCAAGACGGGTCTTATGAGTCACACGCTATTGTGTTTCGAGACGTTTCTTCATTTCAGAAGCTAGACTGCTGGTAAGCACCGACTGACTCATTGACAGGAACTTGCTCACCGTGCGCATGGAACGCTGTTTCAATGTCTTTTGCAGGGGCTGCAAGACAAAACAGAGAAAGTGGTTCATTTGTCTCCTATAGTCTGCTCTTCTTCTGTCTTTTGGAAGGTCTACCTGACTGCCTCCTGGTGCGCCGGTAAGGCAGATTGCCCTCCAGCAGCAGCGGCAGACTCTTCCTGCTTTTTTCAGGTGTGTATGTTAGCAACTCTGGCGGCTCTGGAAAACCAGAAGGACAGATCATACAATCCAGACTTTCTGATTGGGATCAAAGCGTAAATAAAGCCATGCTGGAGTTTGTGGTTTGGATGAAAACCCAGAAGCGCCTTCAGAAGTGACATGATGTGTTTATTGTTGTGGAAAGGGGAGAAGACACAAGGAAGTCTGACCTGACTGCCGCCTGCCGCGGTGGTAGGAGTGGATGTCGTCCAGTTGTGGTGACGCTGAAGACTTCTTCAGATGGTGCTTGTCCAGCTGTGGGGCTAAAAGGAAGCAAGGATGTAATGTTAGAAAGTGACTTTCCTTGTCACTAATTCTGCAACAACTCCACATTGTAGCATTCTTGCAGTGGGTGAGAACTTTTTTTAACTATATATTGACTAGTCCCATTTATTTAGTCGCTTAGTCAAGTCAAGTCAAGTAGGCTTTTATTGTCATTTCAACCATATACGTTTCCCGAGCTAGCGCGAACATTGACAGGAGAGGCGTCATGAAATTTACAACAACTAATAACCATAACATAAAATAAAAATTATATATGATTGGTCCTCTGAACTGTGTTAAAATCTCTCCACCTCAGAGACGACGCCCCCTCCTGGCTGACATCCTACCTCACAAACCGGAAACAGTTCATCGTTTTCAATAACTACACCTTTTCTACTGCCAAGGCATCCCTCAAGGTTCAATGCTTAGTCCTCTCCTCTTTATCCTCCACCTCCTTCACCTTGGTCAGATTATCCATCGCCATGGTCTCGGTTTCCACTGTTACGTCGATGACATCCAACTTGACATATCGACTAAATTGACTAAATTCATCATCCCTCAAACCCACTCTACTCTTCTATTATTAGCCTGTTCTGCATCTTCTTGTATGTGTAGGTTTACATTCACATGCTAAATAAGTGCTTGCTGACTCTCACTTTGTATCATTTAATTTATTTGACAAGGTTTTGGCTTGTTAATTGCAAGTGAATTTGATTAATTGTTCAACCTAGAACAAGATCAATTTAATGGTTTAATATTTGAAAGTGACTATTGGGGTATTATTTAATAATAATGTTAAAACGCATATTTAGAAAGTCAGAACCAGCTTTTTATTGCCATACCTACAAAAATATTCAGTTTATTAATATTTAATCCTACTTTTTCTCATCTTATATGCTTTTTCTGATTTTCCCTTATCACGGTCAGCTGTGGGACCAATTACCTTTGATAACAGCTACAATGGGATAATCATTTTGAATTTAATAATTGGTAATATTTTTGAGATATGCACATTTCCAGATCAAATACAGGGAAGAAATCTGGTTTTCAGTTTTAAATAAATAAATTGGACTAATAAATTACATTTATTTTTTTCCCTTGTTTCTTAATGAGCAAAAAAACGTCAGGGCTTCACCAGCCATGATCCTCACCGAGTTGCTAGTTGTAGCGAGTTAACCGCTAACATAAACATGCAAAAGTAACTAATATGTACTTTATGCTACATACTACAATTATTATCAGTATGAGTAAATGTATATGTCACCCAGCCAGTATAAACTACCATGTATTATTATTTTTGTCTTGTGTCATTTTAACATTTATGCAGTATTTTGTTTTATTTGTTAAGAATCTGAAGCAATATTGCCAGCGTTTACCAAACCAAGAAAAATGGCTTAGAAAACACCACCAACCAAAAATGTAGTAGGACTGGCAACCGGTGGCTACAAAGGCTGCCATCTAGTGGCCGAGAATGTAATTGTTCTTTCTGCACATTTTCATCTCTTGCCACTTTGCGCTTTGAATTTTCGGCTTCAATCTATCTGAATTTTTCCAATATATATATATTTTTAAATGATGCATATTTCTGCCATCTATTTGGCCTGAATTTTCATTTTCTCGTATAGAAAGTTCTAAATGAACTAAAATAGACACACATGGTATTCAGAAGACACATTCAAAGATGTGATATGTATTCTACACTGGTTACTTGGTGTCAGTAATGTTAGCGTAATGGTCGATGAGACACACAAGCACCAGTTTTGACCGCCGGAACAACAGGCTTTTATTGCAGGTTGGTATGATCTCACAACTGGCACATAATCTGATCCTCACAGTATAAAAACATGGGCTGCTAGCTGTTTCGGTTGTTGACCACCCAAAACATCACTTCCCGTCCGCCCCCCCATTCAGCTCTGTTATTTGCATTTAGAACAACACACACGAGTTTGAGTTTCCATTTATTTAAATGGCTTATTTGATCTTATTGTGTCTTCCAAACTGGGTGATAGAAGTGTAAATGTAACTATAGGGGTGTTATCTTATGTCTAGAGGGCTCTAATAATGTTAAAGACCACATTTAAAATGTCATAAAGTAAAGTAGCGTCGGAATGACTGAACAGGAATTACATCACAAAAAAGTGTGTGTTTTTGTGTGCGTTCACTCACACTGATAGAAGTTGTCTCCGAGGACCTGTCTGGCCTGAGGAACATGAACGTTCATTAACATTAATGAAGCAGAACACAACACGACGTCACAATGACGCCCTTTCAATCCCAATGCAGCCCACTAACTTGGATACGCACAGTGAGGCGTGCGTGATGCGCACCAGCAGGGGCCAGCAGAGGCCAACAGAAACCTACTGCTGCAGCTCCTACTTCATGTTTCCTCTCACCTTGTGTGGAAGTGAAGCCGGATGGTTTTCAACGATGAGTTTCTTGAGGTAGTGCACCCACAGCCTCTTCTCCTCCATGTTCTTAGTCTGCAGTAGGCAAGCAGCCATGGACATAAAGAACACAACTATGAAGTGCACACACGCAACACTGACGCTCCCAGGAGTCACCTGGACCACGTGCTGCAGCTTGGGGATCATCTGGTCAGAAACTCGGAAGCACAGCGGCTCCTTCAGCGTGTCGACGAGGAGGAGATTACAGCACTGCGGGCCAGGAAGACAACAAAGCTGGGAAGGTTTCTCCAAAAACGACCCAGTAGATGTCGCTGGGGCTTACAAAGATGTGCGTGCTGTACACAAACTGCTCCACGCGCTTTTTGGCAATCAGCAGCATCTTGTCAAACAGGAAGAACGCGCGCTCCTTCTTCACCCTGTGCACCTTAAAGGAACCTTCCAGAACCAGCTCACCGAAGCCGCTCAGGTCCGGGCCGCTCCAGTTCACCAGGAGGGACTCGATTTCCTGCACGGACGACGGAGGTGGACGGTCAGCATGGACGGGTCTCAAATGCAGTACTTCTGGTAGTACAATCCAATATGTATGCAGTGCATTACATATGAATATTGCATGATATTATGTACGTGTGGCAGATACAGTACGGGGCAAACGGGCAAGTTTGTTACGTGCAATAAGGCACATAGAGCGAGAGAGTGTAGAATGTTTGCAACATTTTTGGGTGAAGTCGAATCTTATGAAAGGTGCAGATTTTGACAGTGCTGTGCCGTCCCCGCCTAAGTCATTCAGCAAATATCTTTTTTATGCTAACTTGAACCGAACGCGGTTTGTCGCCTGCAGGTGCTGCACCTATGAATCCAGCACAGGGGGTTCTGTCTCGCAGGTCAGTTCCCTCAACCTTTTCTAGCAGGAAGAACACTAAGTACACTAAGTACACATGTTGACACTGTAGTGCTGTCGCTAACCCATTACTGTCGCTGCGCACTTACGGGAAATTAGAAAACGACGCAATACTAACCCACTTCTTCTTCTGTTCATTGCTTTTCACTGCTACAGATTGCTCCTCAGGCTAGTCTCGCCCATTCCACTACGTAGCCAAGGTGGTAGGTGTCCAAGTACTGACAGTATGCACTTATGCACTCAAAAGACACTCAGTAGTTACACAGCCCAGTCAAGTGTTCACCTCTACTTAGGAGGCTGCAAATGAAGGCGTGAACGTTACTTTTTAGTAACCAGCGGTGTGATGACCTCTGACTGTTCTAGGGTTGTGCAATTAGAACAGTCAAAATGGACACTAAAAGGAAAACTGCACTGGAATTTTCCATATCCTCCACAATCCTTATGAAACATGAACACACACGCCTTTGGGTAGCCGGCGTAGTGCGGGAGGGTGCCATTACAACAGTAAAGCAGTTCTTTGGTGTACTAATGTAAACTATAACATTGTATTGTTAACAGTGTTCTTGTATGTGTATGTATATATATATGTTAGAATTATCATTTTTATTATTATTATTATTATTTTTTATTTTTTTCCTGTATTTTTGCTCATTTTGCTCTGTGACTGTTCTGGTTGTTGCTGAAATTGTGATTATCACGGTTGTTTATAATATGGTTTGTGAGGTTCTTCTGCACCCTTTCTGATACCCCCCTGAGGAAGCCGCTAACAGCAATGCCGCATGGCGGCCACGCTAACAACACACCGGTGTGCCCGTAATGGCATGAACACCTGCAAGGACGGAAAAGGTGACACCTGCGGGTCACCCAGCTGACCTCCGGTGCACGTCTGGGTATTCCAAGGTTAGCCTGCGGAGGTACCTGCAGGCGAATGGCGTGCTCCTGTTTCCTCTTCATGTCGTTGATGTACCAGGCCACCGCCGTCATGGTGATGATGGCGTCCTCCACCACCTCGAAGCCTGGATCGCTCTTGTCCAAGTGCTTGGAAAGTTCCTGAGATGAGAAGGAATGCGCATGTCCATAAATGTCCCTCAAACGCAGCTGTCCGTTTTGGACTAAAGAACCGGAACACATCCAGGACGAGCGAGAAGAGCTTCCACTTCGCCGGGGAGACTTTCGACAAGATTTTAGAGTGCGTTTGCGAGACATTTCTTTGAACTTGTGATGTTCTTTCACAGCAGACTCATTTTAGAATGCTTCTGGCTTTGAAGCATGCGAGAAGACAGACGAAAGGAATCAAACACAGATGAGGATTATGGAAAAGTCCAACACGGTTTGACACATGCCTGAGTGGTGTTTAATAACAACAACAACACAATGTCACACAACAAAGTCTTTTCTTCAATGAGTCCTTCCTTGGATGAGAACCAGAGACGAATGTGTGTGAGTGTGTAGTCTGAGTCAGCCCACGGGTCAGCTTGACAAATACGCAACATATGTTGCTGCTGGTTGACATTGCAGCTTTTTGCTTTAAAGCATCACGTTGCCCTCACTACGGCTGGCGCAGAACTTTCGGCACATAAATGAAGGAAAAAACGAGTTTTGAAGCCCCGATTGACCTCGCTGTGTACTCAATTTCAATACTCCTACGCTTCTTTTTGCTCTTGTCGTGAGGAACCTTGGTGATATTTGACAGCGTCTTAAAGGGGACCTACTATACTCGTTTTTGGACCACTGTATTGAGTTCTGGACTTCTATAGGGCAGCTACACATGATATCACGCACAGAAAGCTTTCTAGATCTTCCCGACGCTGCGTCTTTTCCTCGGGTTTCCTTGCCGAGTAACGTCAGAAAGACGTCGGACTTCAGCAACAGTTTGGCGGATAGTCCAGCTTTGTATTGCTAAACAAAACGAGCTTTCCCTCACACCCAAACAAACATTTCCCGCAAGCCATTGCTCAACGTTGCCCATATAAGGAAGTCCGGGTCGTGTGCAGAGCCGTCGCTTCCAAACGCGCAAACCTCATTATCTGACACATGGGCTTCGTTTACCACGAGGATACAACATTGTAAAAAGATTTATAGGTCAGAAAGGAGGAAAAGCGTGCCAGGTTCGCTCTAAGTTTGATGAACAGATTAGTTCTGTAGTAAGAGCGGCTTTTTCCACCAGACAAAGCCTATGAGCAGACTTTGACAAAAGCGATTCATGCGTTCATCAGCGAGAGACTCGTTGATCGCAATGCCCTCAGGGCCTTCCTGGTAATTCCACGTCAAGTGAATTGAAGAATTGGCCGATAAAAACGGAACTTACTGTTAAATGCAGAACCTTGTGGAAAATGAATGAAAAGCTGTCATCGTGAGGAGAAGGAACATTCAGGTGGGGAATTATTTCTCGGCGGACGGCTCAGTCCCTCCCTCTCCCGAACTAAACGTGTTGAAATTGCAATAAACATCTACGGCAGTGTGTACGCAGTCTTCCTCCTTCCTTTCAAAAGCTAAAGGAATACCCCAAGGTTCTCTTCTACGTCCGTTGTTGTTTTCCGATCATGTGAATAATATAATAATATGTGATTGTGTACATTATACCTGTTGTTATATCTGATTTGAGCTTAGCTTTTTTTTAACTTTGCATTCTTTTTTTCCTTGTGAAGCATCCTGGGCACCATTGGGATGTTGTAACGCGCTATACAAGTAAACTTTGATTTGGTTTGAGATTTGGGTGAGACACACAAGCACCAGCCTTCTATTCTAACAGGCTTCTGTTCGAGGTTTGAACGATCTCACACCCCAAGCTAAAACTCAACACTGAACCCCCGACGTCACTTCCTGTTCGCCCATCCACTCGACTCCCCCAGCATTTACAGCAACACACGCAAGCACATGTCTTATCTTATCCTCATTGGGGTTACGGGGGTTGCTGGAGCCTATCCCAGCTGAGAGGTGGGGTACACCCTGGACTGGTCGCCAGGCAATCGCAGGGCAGACGTAAAACCGTTTAGAATCAGCAGTTTACCTAACATGCATGTTTTTGGAATGTGGGAGGAAACCAGAGTACCCGTAGAAAACGCACACAGAGACGCCCGACGGAGATTTGAACCCAGGCCTTCCAAATCTCCTGATTGTGTGGCAAACACGCGAGAGAGCTTGACTAAAGCAAGGAAAGTAAGTCTTGTGTAGTCTTGAGTTACAGTCACGTGTTGCGAGGACACCAGATGCTACCTGTAGCAGGAGGTGGTACTTCAGGATGCGCTGCACCGGTTTGAGGAGGTACGTCTCCAGAGGCAAGGAGTGGTTCAGGGTTGTCCGTCTCTCCTGGAAGAAGCGGACTAGGCTTTGGTTCTTCATGCAGTCCCTCAGAACCGCCACGGAACTGTTACAGACAGACAGACCTGGATTAATAAGGTCATCTTTTGTAAAAACAGGGCCGTGATCATTCATCACAGCATGAAGGAGCGGGAAACGTAAAAAAAAAAAGAGATGACAAAGCGCTCATCCATCAGGATGAACGTGGGGACAGATGGGAGAGATTATGGAGGAAGACTCAGCGGCTGCTTGGAACTTTGAAGACCTTTATTGTTGGTGTTTAGAGAAGACGGAGGGGGCTTTGTGTCCTCCGCAGACACGATCAGTTTGACAACAAAAGACGAAGCAATATGGTGAGCAGACGATGGAGGAAAACCACCAAAGAGGATGAAGGACGAGACAAGAGAGGGAAAAGGAGGACGACGGAGGAGGAGGAAGGATAGGATCCCTCGCCTGTTTCACCGGCCTCCATTAAGAGGTGACGTGGATTGGGAGGACGGGAGGAAGGAGGTCGAGGTAACGATGGAGACATCATCGTTTGTAAAGCAACCAGACTGGAGACTACACACTCGTCACGCCTTTACGCCGGAAGTTCTAGCTTCCCCTGTTTGTGCTTTGTCTTGCTGTCAGCTTTGTTTAGCGGCTGGGGACAGAGCAACGAGGCAAGTGGACGATTTCCTCATGGTTCCTCTTTTCATTCTCCAGCGTCTTCCCGGACTGCCTTGTTGCTCCGCTTCTTTCCAGCCTTAAGCCGCCCCGTACTTTTCTGCTTATTGGACACTTTTGAGTTTATTTGTCATTACATTTTTCTGCCAGACTTTTCCACATTCTGTCTGCTCAGAGGATTAACTCTGCACATGTTTTGCTTTTTTACGGCTTTTTGGCAACACGGCAGCCTCCCGGGGATTACGTCACGTGCAGCACAGTGCCCTAATGCCGCTCAGTTTAATAAAAACCAAAGAAAAGCAGGATATTTTCATCACTATCTAAAAAGAACCCAAAATAAAAGAAGGACGGGCAGGACAGGACGTGACAACAGAACACGTCCTGACAAAACAAGTGTGATCACTCTACTTACAACCCTTGTTTGTTTGTAACACGACCTTATTACCAGAAATATACGAATTAACATCCACCCATCCATTTTCTATCGCTTATCCTTGTTCAGCGTCACAGAAAGCTGAAGCGTGTCCCAGCTGACACCCTGGACTGGGCGCCAGTCAATCACAGGGCACATACAAGCAACCATTCACAGCGTCACTGGGAACTGAGCCCATGCTGACTTTTGCCCTTTATGCTGAACCCCTGGCCAATAGCACTCGTTCTAAATAAATTCATATATAAGATATTTATTCATATCGGCCCTATATTGGAATAAAAATGTAATATCGGTAGATACTGGTATCAGGTTTTTTCCCTACAATGCAAACGGATTAAAAACATGCTGTATAGATGAACAATGTTGAAATGCCCAGGATGACAACAATGTTTCTTCACATACAATGCAAGCCCGCCTCCTTTGCGCTTTCTGCAGGCTCTTGTGTCCCTGTCTGCGCTCAAGTCTGCTGGCTCCACGTTAGCATCTGGGATGCCAGCCATGTTCCAGGGAAGCTGGAAGCTCAATAAGCTGCACTCTCTGAAGGTCCAGACATTCTTTGTCAGGGCAGCCAGCTCGCCGATCTTGCTCGGTACTGAATTCACGTTTCCCGTTCACGTTAATAGAAGCTGGCAAAGGCTTGAACCTCCACTTCCTTGCTGCCGCCTCCATACGGCATGGGTACACACTCAAGTGTTTTACAATGTTGTTTACAGCCATGTAAGCCATGCCGAGAAGCTAATTACTAATGCTGTATCATTTAGCTACACAACAGATATGTGTCCATTCCAGGGCTGGAGATATGTGATGGTACACATATGAGAGTTCGACATATCCATTCCCTTCCACTTTACACATTTTCTTCCACTTATGTGGGTCCGGGTCATCCTGGGGGCAGCAGGCTCAGTAGGGAAGTAAAGACTTCCCGGTCTCCAGCCACCTCTTCCAGTTCCACCGGGAGGACACCAAGGCCTTCCCAGGCCAGCTGTGAGATATAATCCCGGATACCGGATACAATATTGCACATCCCTATAAATAATCCATCTGATCAGTACCTGCTGTTTTCAGTCCCGGATGATCGGAATCGGCAGCATCAAACCCTGATCGGAGCAGCCCTAGTAATACCAGTATTATCAGTGGCCTCCCTTCCTGAAGACCAACAGGTAGGACCACTGAACACACCTGAACACCAGGCCAATGTCCAGGCTTACTCCCCCAGACATGGCTGGAGGTGCCAACACATGCCACAAGCGAGGGAGCGAGAGATATGCAACACGCCTGCACACGCAAGTGTAGTTGCAACAGCCTGTAAACATGGCTCCAAATCTGCAACCCCAATATTAAGGCACAAACGTAACTCTGCACCTCCCAAAAAATCTTGGAGCTGCGGTGATGCGGATCGTTCGGGCTGACTGTTGTAATTGACCATTGACCAGCCCCTTTCTCCTCAACCACCATCGCTTGCCAATGACACTAAACTAACAAGTCAAAAAGAGTTGTGGTTTGACACCACAAGCCTGCAAGGGGGAACGGTCGGGGGAGATCTTATGCAGGATCACGCCAAGACCGCGGATCTTGGGCCCAGAACGTGAGGTGACCACTGTACTAGACCATCAGCAACTTGCTGATTAACATGCACACTTGAAATGTCTTACTCATGTTAGTGACATCATGGCTCTGCTGGCAATCCAACCATCAGAGAAGTCAAAGTCGGGCCATGAACCCCGGGAAGCGGGCACCCGGCCCAGTTCTGATCAATGTTTGCGTCTTCTTAGCTGCCATGAACCAAATGTGATTTAGGATGTGACATCACCACAATTGACTTTCATCTGTTCAAACTCGGCCTTGGAGACCCCCTCCCCTGAAGCCTCACCGAGTCAACAAGTCGTGGCGGGCGTTTTCATGTTCTGAAAGAAAGCTATTTCCACGCTGCTGTTAGCAATTTCAGATGACAATCAAACTCAATTCTTGGACCACTTTGCTTATCAAGTCACTTTCTCCTTCAATGAGGGAAAACCAACCGTATCTGCCCCCCGCCCCGCTCAAACCTCAGCTCCGGAACGTTCACGTCCAAACGTGACTTCATGGACTGACTGGGCTGTCATTCCTTGTAAAAGTTAAAAAAAAAAACCTCATCATTGCAGGCAACACAGAAGCTGTCATGTTAAAAATGCAAAGTGCCAACGAGTGAAAAGCGGTTTAAAATCAGGTTCATGATGAATAATGTCGCTTTTCTCGTCTGTAAGCAGCAGTTTTCAAAGTGTAAGTGAACAGGCAATGAAACACGACACCGGCTTCCTATGGGAGGGAAAAAAGCTCCTCAAAGCATGGACAGCCGTTTGATTGCAGAAGGACATCATCAAGTGACCGACCGATGCAAACACATGCGGTTTGTAATGACCCAAAGGTGCTAAATGCGCCTCCAGTCTGTGCAATTTGCTCTGTTAAGGCACCATGAGGTGGATGGCGTGTTTATGCCGACTTGGCCAGAGGGGGATGAACCTCGAACGTGAACGCGACGTGCCGTCCGTCCGACACACACCTAGACAGTGGTGATTTCTCTAAGACTGCAAGGGATGCTCAGTTTCTCTTCAAATGTCCAAATAAAGTCTAAACATGCGCTAGAATGCCTTCATCTTCTGTCCAGTATCAGCTATCTCTGCTCGGTATCTCTGGGTGACTACGGGGGAGCGGGCTGGCCCGGACGCTCGGCTTCTGCAAGATCATTGGATGATCTGTCTGAGGCAGAATCCCTTTTTTGATTGACAGTGTAATGAGCGTATCAGCAATCTTGAAGTATAAAACTCCTCCCAAGCATTTTCCTAGGTTTTCAGTCCGTTGTTCAGAACTGATTTGGAGACGTTGACAATTTCCAGCGACTCCGCCCTTGATAAAAACGAATAGCGTTGCGTTTGGCGACTCTCTTCCGTCACTCTGTGGTTTCTTTCCCCGAGGGAACTAGGGATCGAGGGGAGAATTTACATATAAATAAATACTTTCATGATGTAAGCCGGAAAAAAAGAGCTTCCCCTCCAGGAATAACCAGCGGCCGCCACTGCTGAGCATCTACTGACTCCGGTAGGGAAGCATAGAGTTGGTTGGTGCACTGCGCGAAACCGGACGGTCATTAGATAAATGCTGGGCTTCGTCCCCCCCGTCGGTCACTGAGCGTCTCTGAGGTTCTATGGGGCACTGAGCTGGCCCAGATGCTTGGCTTCTACATGATGATTGGATGATCTGTCTGAGACTGAAGCCCCTTTAGATTGACAGTGAAATGAGAACATCAGTGGTCTTAAATGATAAACCTCAACCTGAGCATTTTGCAAGTTTTTCATTTCGTTGTTCTGAACTGATCCGGAGACTTTACCACAGAGACTTTGTCTTGGTTAAAAACGACTCGGAGCGAAGGGTAGAATTTACATATAAATATAAAAACACTTTTATGATGTCGGCTGGAAAAAATGAGCTTCTCCTTCTTGAGGACGCTCACCAGGCGCTAGAGCGCCTTTGTATCAGTTTCATGCCCGTCAAATCTTTGGGGTGGTCGACAGACGAAATGGACCTCCTGTTATTATCAAACCTGCTGACAGGGCCTATAAATATAAAATATGAAAGGTTTTTTTAGTTGAAAAATGTCCACAGCTGTCACTGAGGGGTAGATAGTGTGGAACCAGTTGAGAACCTTCGCACTTGATTTCTTGCCGTGTTGTCGTACAGTAGCCCTGAAAGCTGATGATCATGGGATTTGATAGTGCTGTAGGCGGGGCCTAAATCTTTCCATGTGTGTTTAGACGACAAAGGCAGTTGATTATGGTCGTGATTCATGAGCAACCACAAAAAACCAACATGACAAGAACCATTTTGATTATTCTGCCTCGGGCTGCTCCGGCGACAGGGAAGCCGCTTGACGTACACGTCTTTGGCTCCGTGTGCTGATTTATGGCCGCCGTGCACTTGGAGGGGGGAAAAAAAGCCAAGTCAGCAAAGTGTGACGGCCCGCAATGTTACGGACCGGCACAGTCGTTGTTTTTGGACCCTGCGCCGCTGCACGGGTCCAGTAGAGGAGGAAGTGATGCAGCAGCAAAACACCGGAGACACATTTTTGGTTTGGATGTCTAAAAGCATTTTGACCTACTTTTAATACTTTCTTTTAAAATCTTTCCTGAAGGAAGCAGCGGACGTAGTGAGGTGACGTGTGACATGGTCATGGAGAAAACACTCTGTGAAGAACATTGAGAAGAAGGAGCAGGTGTGCATGAGGAAAGCCCAGTCCACATGAAATAAACTCTCTAATGAGTTAAGTGAACAAACTTTCTTTTTGGGGGCCGCATTCCTCGCTGATGTATTTACTGGCCTCGGGAATCTGGAGGACAAGCTGACAGGAAACAGAACTCAGAGCCAAAAGTCTCCCCGAGGAGAGCGGGGCGGGGGCGTGGGGAGTCCGAGCAGAGTCAGGCTTAAAGTCCCGGTAAAGTTATAGGTCTGTCAAAAGTCGACAAGTAGACAGTAAAGACATGCCGACATCATCGTCATGTTTGTATTCGCTCCTTTAGTGGACATCCTTACGCAGAAAGGACAACCTCATTCCACATGTGTAATCATGCTGTTCCGTCTACCGCATTTTTCTAGCACATTTCCCCACATTTGTTACTTTGCAGGCTGCCGGTCGTACTCTGGGGCTGCTAAAAGTGAAACGCAACTGCTAACTAACTGGCCTAATAACCAACTGCCATCAAAGCAATACTAATCTCCTCCATTGCTGACCCCCCCCCCCCAGCAAACATTTGTAGAAATCATCGTTACCATACATGGTAATACCGTCATGGACCACCAGCATCATCATCTGCCAACAGAAGAGCAGTTTCAGTGGCTGATTACTATCACTGTCCTGCTCCACTGACAGACGGAGAAGATCATTCCTACCCCACGCTGTGAGGCTTTTCTAAACAACAGAAGGATAAAAACACACACAGGACTGGACTTTTATCAAATTATGTATTATATTTAGAGTCTGAATATGTCACAGATGAGCTATCAGATTCCTAGGTTTATGTATGAGCATGGCCACAAGATTTTTTGGGGCTTCTTATGGCCTATAATGGGCTTTTTCTGAAGAAATGTGTCAGGGTATCAATGGGAAGCATGTTCAAGATTCAAGGCTTCCAACAACGACGCTGACAGATATTAGAAGAACGTATGTCATTGTAGAGGAAAGACAAAAAATATTATTGAACTATTACTCATTCCTGATCCTGTCCATCCTGGTCACACCCAAAAATATATGTATAAGTACCATGTCCCTCATATGGAGGGTTGTGTCAGGAAGGGCATCCGACGTAAAACTTTTGCCAAATCAAAACATGCGAATCAAACAGAACAAAATGATTCGCTGTGGCGCCCCCTGTTGGGATAAGCAGGGATAAGCCGAAAGGAAACGAAGATTATGATGTACTCTCAATATTGTTATGTCTTTTTGCAATACAAATTGTAAGTGAACTTACGTCGTATTTATTTATTCTTACTGTTTTCCTCCGTGATCAAGTGATGATGTTTATTGTGACATTTTCAGGGAGCTGCTAGAAACCAGGATATACGAATAAAGTATCTACCTCGCAATCTATCTATCATAGAAAAAACCCGTAGAAAGTGACGGTAAAAAGATGTCGCCATAGAAACTTCCCTTTCTTGTCTCAATTTGGGTGAAAAACGTCTAAATCAACCCAATTTTCAACATATATTTCCGGGCTTAATCAAGGCAATGATGGAGCGACCAGATTTGACCCAAAATGCTTTCACTGTCCTAGGAAAGGAGAAAACACAAGAAGTACACTCACTTGGGGTAGTTCATGCAGTAGAGCGTGTAGATGTCAAAAGCTTCACTCTGTTCACCAAAGAAGAAGAAGAAATGAAAATCATGTTGTTGTATGGTAGTGAGCATTTATTGCACACGTCAGGAAGTACTTGTTGTTCTGCTGCAACAATGTTACCACTGTACACACACACACACACACACACACACACACACTGTCACTGGGTGTTGGTCTGATCCTCAGCAGCACAAGTTCATAAACAAAGTGATGTGTGTGTGAAGTCAATGACCTACTGCCTGTGACCTGCTTCCTGTCATACACACACACACACACACACACACCGTGTTCCTCACCCTTTCTACAAAGCAGTCAGCGATGGCGGCGGCGTCGGGGCTCCTTTCCAAATCCTCCAGAAGTTCGCTGAGGGGAGAGGATGAGAGGATGAAATAATATTCTGTACTTTGCGTCCCTCCTGCAGCGAGTTCTCCTGTCAGTCACTCGTGTGCTGGAATGCATCCTGAGGAACATTCACGGAAAAGATGCTTTGTGGGATACGTGGCGATGGCGACCGAAAGTAAAACACATGACATCGCGTCGTATACCATGGTTTGTACAGGAAGTGCTTTCTTCCTTCCCGCAACGTGAGAACTCCGAGGAGGACTCAACAGTTTCCTTTTTTTACTTCTTGGATGGGTTGCTAGGCAGAAAAACAGCAGCCTGACACCTTCTGCTCGCTGCCCAGTAAATCCCTTGAACGGCTTGAACTGAATGATGAACATGTTGAAAGACGAAAACACGCCCCGCAGCTACAGCACGCATCAACGCTCTATGGACACATGAATGGAGGAATGCGTGAATTCATACATAAGTGCGTGAATACACGCATGAATGAGTATGTGAATGACTGACTGAATGAATGAATGAATGAATGCGTGAATGAATGAGTGAGTGAATGACTGACTGTATGAGTGAATAAATAAATGAGTGGGTGACTCATGACTCATGTGAATTCATGAGCAAGTAAACGGGTGAATGAATGAGTGAGTCAGTAAGTGAATGAATGAATGTGTGAATGAATTAATCAATGTGTGAATAAGTGAATGACTGAGCCTGTGAATTAATGAATAAGTGGGGGAGTGACTTAATAAGTGAGTGAATACATGCAAGGATAAGAGAGTGAGTAAACCAGTGAGTGAACAAATGACTGAATGAGTGCATAAGTTAAAGAATGAGTGAATGAATAAATGAATGAGTTAATGCATGCCAGAATGAATTAATAAATGAATAAGTGAATGCATGCAAGAATGAATGAATAAATGAATGAGTGAATGCATGCAAGAATGAATGAATAAATGAATGAGTGAATGCATGCAAGAATGAATGAATAAATGAACGAGTGAATGCATGCCAGAATGAATGAATAAATGAATGAGTGAATGCATGCAAGAATGAATGAATAAATAAGTTATTGGCATGAATTAGTGAGTAAGTAAATGAATGAATGCATGAGTGAATGTGTGAATGACTGACTTAATGATTAAGTCTGTAAGTGAATGTGTGAATGACTGACTCAATGCATGGTTAAGTGAATGTGTGAGCCGGTGAATGAATGGGTAAGTGAATGAGTGGATGAATGACTTAGTGACACAGCATAAGGTAATGAAAAAATGAATGAGTGAGTGAACGCCTGAATGATGCATTCAATGCGTGAATGTATGAGGAATGTATGAATGACTGAAAGAGTGAGCAAGCGAATGGATGGATGAACGAACGGTTGAATGAATTAAAGACTGAAGAAATGAGTAAATGGATGAATGAATGATAGCATTAACAAATGAATGACTGGGTGAATGAATGAGTGAATGGATGAACGAGCGAGTGCATTAACTCGCTCATAAACTCCCTAAAATACTGTGCGGTAGAACCAGCGCCTGTCTTCACGGACCTTTTTAACATCTCCTTGGAGTCATGCCATGTCCCAGCCTGCTTCAAGCTGTCCACCATCGTTCCCATCCCCAAGGAGCCCAGGATCACTGGACTTAACGACTACAGACCTGTGGCACTGACATCTGTGGTCAGGTAGTCGTTTGAGCGCCTGGTTCTGCCACATATCAAGTCCTTCACTCCCCCCCTCTTGGACCCTCAGCAGTTCGCCTAGAGGGCCACCCGGTCTATAGATGACGCCATCAACCTGGCCCTCCACTTCATCCTGCAGCATCTGGGCTCCCCAGGAACCTACGCCAGGATCCTGTTTGTGGACTTCAGTTCTGCATTCAACA
Organism: Oostethus manadensis; assembly: GCA_024372805.1. NCBI lineage: Eukaryota > Metazoa > Chordata > Actinopteri > Syngnathiformes > Syngnathidae > Oostethus > Oostethus manadensis. The sequence goes on from QODF01000069.1 coordinate 432,158, forward strand.
CCATCCTCCCTGCTCTGCTCCAGGACAAGCTCGCCCAGCTCAAAGTACCTGCAGGTGGATCACGGACTTCCTGACGGACCGGAAGCAGCGCGTGCGGCTGGGAAAGAATGTCTAGGACACTCGGACTATCAGCACGGGATCCCCACAGGGCTGTGTACTTTCCCCCCTGCTCTTCTCCCTGTACACCAACAGCTGCACCTCCGGCCACGACTCGGTGAACCTGATTAAGTTTGCGGATGACAACACCCTCATCGGGCTCATCTCAGACGGTGATGAGTCTGCTTACAGGAAGGAGGTGGACCGGCTGGTGTCGTGGTGCAGCTGCAACAACCTGGAGCTCAATGCTCAGAAGACAGTGGAGATGATCGTGGACTTCAGGAAAGTCAAAGCCCCCCTGCCCCCCTCGGTCTTGACAGACTCTCCCATCACAACTGTGGACTCCTTCCGCTTCCTGGGCACTAACATCACCCACGACCTCAAGTGGGAGCAGACCATCAGCTCCATCATCAAGAAGGCTCAGCAGAGGATGTACTTCCTGAGGCAGCTGAGGAAAGCCAAGCTGCCTGTCCAGACGATGGTGCAATTCTACACGGCCATTATTGAGTCCATCCTCACCTCCTCCATCACAGTGTGGTTCGCCGGGGCCACTGCCAGGGACAAACAAAGACTGCAGCGCATCGTGCGCTCTGCCGAGAAAGTGATCGGCTGCAGCCTTCCATCTCTCCAGGACCTGTACGTCTCCAGAACTCGGGGGCGAGCGGGCCGGATACTTGCTGACCCTTCCCACCCTGGACTATTTGAGCCACTCCGCTATGGCAGAAGGTTACGGTCTATTCGGACCAGAACCTCTGGTCGCACCGAGTCGCCAAAGAAAGTTCCTAGTTCGTGAATTGTTCACTTACAACGGCAATAACGTTTTTCTGAACGGAATGAATGGGTGAATGAGTAACATCTGGAAATTAAGTGATCATGACGTGTTGCTCGCTGTTGCCACGGTAACGTGACACTGCCATGATTTCAGCAGGTCGGCAAAAGAATGAACGAATGAATCAGAAGAGGAGAAAAGAGAAGTGTGATGAAACGCCAACAAGAAGCTTCCTGACCACAAGAATCATCTTCCCACTAAACAACACACAACCACGCACAGACTCTCCTCCTCTTCCTCCTCTTGTCCCTCGCTCGCCTTCTCTGGCGCCAGGCCTCGTTTGCGGGCGGCACACATGGTTAGAGGGGGCCTGTGGGATGAGCAGAAGACATGAAGTGCACATAAACACCTCACACCTCCACTCATAACACACTCCATCACCTCTCTTCAAGACAAGCCCTGACCCGAGATGACCCCGGCCGACAGCGCCCTCGGAGTTCCCTGGTGGGGGCCAAAGCAAACACTCCCAGAGCAGACCCTCTCTTTCACAGAGGACCCCCAACACGGACCATTCATTGCCATTACACCACCAACAGCCTCCTAAAAGTCAGCAAAGGTCACAATTCCCAACAAAATGGACAGAACTTCACGTCATTCCTGCCGCTTCAATTCAAGAAGGAAGAAGACTCGACCTGCAAATGAGCAAGGCAGCGTTTGAAGTTTGTTGTGTGTCTAGATCGGAATCAAATGGTCTATCCCCAAGAGATTTACATCCCTACTTCAGAACGGCTTTTGATACAGGATTTTGTCATACGTTCATGCCAAAGTGGAGTTGGCGTCAGAACCGGGACCAACTGAAGCAGGTCCCGCTGTACCACGCAAGTGGCCGAAGGTCCAATGTTGGCTGGGGATTTGAAGAAGAACTTGGCCAAAATGGCCAGGAACACCATGTTGGCCACCGTTCCCGCGGTCCACAGTGCTTCTCAAAGGTCATCTGGGGAGCGCCGCCGCCGATCTACTATTGTGTGCTTAGCAGGTTTTTGTGTGTTCGCTTCTTATCCAACCGCGGTGTGGAAGCGGGATAATTCTGGACTGGAAAGGCGAAATCTTTATAATTTGCTTGCCTAAAAGTAGCCAAATTGCAACGTAGGAGAAATGAAAACGGCTGCAATGACTTTGTTAAGTATAGCGTGCGAGTCAGGCGACAGACCACCTCCCTGCAGCCTGGGAGCGCACAAACAAGATGGCAGCTCCGAACACACACACAATGCCGTTTGTTAAACAAGTGAATGAATTGGAGGAAGCCGGGCTGCATATGTAGACTTCCTGCACACTTTTACTCTTTGACTTGGACTTTCTGCGCCGGAGATAAAATGTTTGTGGGCAGCGGAGACGCCATTCGGAACATCTGCTTGTACTTGCTTGCGGCCTGCAGCTTTCCTCTTCTGACATTACGACACTCTTGTGGCATATTAGACTAGCGATGTGTATGAAAATAACATATGAGCGCTCTAATACAAGCGATGAATCATAAGTAGCGGGGACGCGCAACGACACTGGAAATGCAACACACTGACGGATAACGCAACGTTTCTCGGTTGCAGATGCAGCCCTATAAATTATTCATCTTGCTCCAAAAGAAAAACAGAGCTAGTTACGCTGGGAGAAGATACAGGCGGAAGAATGCCGAGGAAGTACAACACAGCTTTTGTTCTTTCGCTTTTTTCCCTGTCATTATGGCTCCCAAGCGTGCCACGGAAAAGGAGAGTGAAAACTTAAGGGACACTGGCATTGGCTGCATGGTCGGTCCAAGCCGCCGCTCAAACCGCTCATGGTGACCATCATGGAGGGTGAAGACACGCGAAGATCTGCTCCTATGAAACGGACAGTAATAACTCATCCGCGTATTGGACTTCAGTCTCCCTCCATGGAAAACCACTTTCAGGTCTATCCATCCATCTATTTTCCATGCGGCTTATCCTCGTTAGGGTCGCAGGGCAATGCCGAAGCCCATCCCTGATGACTTTGGGCGAGAGGCAAGGTGTGCCCTGGACTGGTCACCACACCTATGGACAACTTAGAGTCACCAGTTAACCTAACATGCATGTTTTGGTACAAACCACTAGATATACATATAAACAAATAAACCTAAGACCGGACCAGGGTGTACGCCGCCTCACGCCCAAAGTCAGCAGAGATAGGCCCCAGCATCCCCGCAACCCTAACGAAGACAAGTGATGGATGGATGAAAATATTTATGATGTAAGATGCCCGAGCTTCCCCTCCTTGAATGGCCACGGCTTTTCGATCGTCTTTGTCGCTGTCGTGCCAACCAGGGCGTCTTTTCCGTCGCTCGTTGGGGAAAGAAACCGCAGAGTGACAGAAGAGAGTCGCCATACACAACGCTAGTCGTTTTTAACAAAAACAAAGTCGCCCGGGATCAGTAAAGATCAATTGAGAACATCAGAATGATACATCTGGAACATCCATTAGCTCATTTCACTGTCAATCGAAAAGGGATTCCGCCCCAGACAAATCATCCGCTCATCATGCATAAGCGGAGCCTCCAGGCCAGCCCACTGCCCAATAGACCCCCAGAGACGCTAAGCGTCTGATGGGCGGGACAAAGCCCTGTCCACATTTGCGCAGTGGAACAACCCACTCTGCGCTTCCTCATCAAAGTCAGTAGACGCTCAGCGTCGTAGGCAAAGAAATGTACACACAGCACCGCATATTTCACCACTTTTTGGGACATTTTAGGGTGAAATCTGGTCAAATTTGTATTCACTGTTGATGTGAATGAGCCGACTGCAGTACCACAGTCCACCACAAGGGGCAAACTGCCTGACGCGTACATTTGGCCAGCAGTTCGAGCATAAAATGACTTCTTTTTGTGCACACACTCACACAGCTTGGTTGCTGGATGGTGTCGCCACAATTGTTTTGTCTGTTCTTCTCCGCCTGTGTGTGTGTGTCTGCTTAGAAGAAAAGGAAGAAAGCGGGTCAAACGTTGACGCTGCAGGAAGTCGAGTTGAGGTTCGAGGGGATTTCTGCCTCACTATGCCGAGCTTCACCTCATTAGCTCTTTAGGGACTCGTTTACTTCATCAACTTTAAACTTCATTAGACTACTCGCTCTCGCTCACTTACACACACACACACAGACACACGCACGCACGCACACACTCACGCCCACACGCACACACACATACACAAAATATTTCCCATGAGAACCAGGGGCAGGAAGTCTGGAAGGAATGAAAACCGTGTGTGTGTGCACACACACACACACACATTTGAGCTTTTTTTGTATGTGACTTATGGGAGTGTTTAATAATGTGTGTGTGTGAGAGAGAGTGCGTGTGTGTGCGTGTGTGTGTTTGAGCAAGCGAGCGAGCGCACACAAAAAAGGAAGTGTGAAAACAGAATTCTCAGCAGGGTGTGTGTGTGTGTGTGTGTGTGTGTCAGCTACAATATATTTATGAGGACCAATATGACCGTTAACCCTTTGTTCTGAAGGTCTTAGAACATTCTGCTTTCCAGTCCAGGGCAGACAGGGTCCAGGCATGGTTTCAGGTAGAAGGTGATGACTATCACATGGAATCGATGGAACCAGTGGGTGTCGGTCGAGGTTCCTGACATGGACACGATCCGATGCCGACCCCAGAGTCTTCTGGAGGTGATGAGTTCTCGCTTGGTCTGACCCCCCAGCAGAGCAGCCCGGTCCGTCTGCACGTGAGCGTTCTTACACTAGTGTGACACACAAAAGTCAGCGTTCTGTCTCTGCAGAGCCACAAGAATCCGATCCGCTCACATGAGCTCAGCAGCTGCCTTCAGCTGCCAAAATCCCAAACTTTTTTATCCTCGGATCTTGGTCCCGGCGGGAGTCGAACCCGCGGCCCTGGCAGTCTTATTGCCTTGCTCGGGCAGCTTGATGTTTCCATCTTATCTCGCTCCATCTTTATGAGACTCTCTGAGCCAGAAAGTGTTGCCACAAGATCTTTTCCAGGATCGCGTCCAACAGAACCCCCCCCAAAAAGTCTTTCTTGTTTCAACAGTTTTTTTACATTTTTGAGGGAAGATGGCAAAGCGACGAGAGAACATCTGCAGGACCGTTTCTCCGTCATCTCTGAGCGAGATCAGCTCAAGTGGAACCAGGGGCCTTTAAATTGGACCTGATTGGACTGTCAAAACAGGCCGCAGCCACACCGGATCAGGTCAGAGCCCGGGCAAATCTTCTCTCGCTCTCGGAATATGCGCTTTAACGAGGTGACGTACCTGTTGAACTCGTAGATGTCCTCGATGTTGCAGAACAACGTGCTGACCTGCTCCGGCGCCAGAGGAAGACCGCCGCAGTCGATGATGCAGCCCAAATAGTCCTGCAAATACACACACACACAAATGACCCAAAATGGCGCCACCTACAAAACTGTGAAGGGTGTTCATAAATAACTTCACAATGTACAATATTCATAATCCAAAATAAATAATTGGAATAAGTGTAACAAATAGATTGAAATTAATAAATGTGTTTAAGATTTGGCTGAAAACACCAATGCAGTATAACCTTTTCAATATTTTAATTGTAACAAGTTTGAAATACTTGAATAATATATAAATGTGACGGAAGGAACATCTCCCCACCGTCACAAGTGCTGCTGGACTTGCCAGACAGGAAGTAGCACACCAACAAATCCACACAGCGGGAGTGCTGCAGCACCAACTAGTGGCCTGGAATGGACACCACACGGCACCGTTCTTGCCTTCTGTGTGTCTGCCCCTGCGTTTGGACCAACGTTGGTAACATGCTAACCAAAGTGAAGCAAAGCAAGGCCGGGTAAGGTAAGGTGTGATGTGGTGTGGTCAGATCAGGCGGGCTAAGGTCGGCTCAGGTAACGGAAAACCAAACAAGCAAAGCAACGCGACATGGCAACGTGACGTAGTGCACTGTGACGTAATGTAGCGTGAAGTAACGCAACGCAGCGCCGGGTAACGTTGCGTTGCTGTAATGTAGCGCATCTTGTAACGCTGTGCGACGCGACTTGAATGTGATGTAGCGTGTCCTAAAACCACCGATGTAGAGTAACGTAGCTTAAATATAACGTGGCGTCGCGTCAAGCGAAGTGACGTAACACAACATAACAACTTGAGGTATGCGCAGCGCAACGTAAATGTGATGTAGCGCGTCACGTGGCATGAAGTGAAGTCATGCAATGCAAAGTAAATGTGATGTTCTGCAATGGTGTGGCGTAACGCGAAGCACAGCAAAGGAATGTGGATTAAAATAGGAAGCATGTTCTCCATCTTCTCCTCCTCCCAGCTGGTCTGCTTGTCTTTGTCACATTCCACTTTCAGTCTGTTTTTGTTTCTCTGCTTGCCCGCCACCCCGACCACCCCCTCCTCCCTGCTCCCCAAATCTCCCTGCGATCCTCAAGTTGATCTCCGCTGGCTTTCCCACAATCCTCCCTTCTCTCCGTCTTCGCCCCACCTCTCCATCCCCTGCCGTCCCGTCCTCTTTCCCCCCCTCCCCCGCCTCCAGCTCCTCGTCCCACTCGGCCGGGGGTCGGCAGCAGCAGCAACGTCTCGTGTTGCCTCCATTTTCTCCATCCGGGAGGGGCACAACCTGACGGATCGGATCAAAAACCTCTACTTAGGTGGACTTATGTGCCCATTTCCCCGCAAGGAGAGGCGCCTCCCTAACAAAGCGTCCACTTTCTCGTTCTTACGCACACATAGAAGCCTATTACGGCTGTCGGTTCGGATTCCCACCAAGCGTGACATCATGTAGCCTCAATGAAATCCAGATTTCAACCAAACCACAAATAGAGAAGGGGGCGTCGGGGTTCGCAGGAAACAGTTTGTGATATGGTTTGTTAACATTGCACAAGTCCCGACTACACACTCATCAGTCACAGCGTCGTCATGCGTGTGCCGAGGTTGGAATGTTGCAACGATTTTATGAGACACTTCCTGTCCACCTCCTTCTCGTACCCGGTTGTCCTGGGACTGTTAGAACATGACGTGTGCGTGTGTGCTTCCTCATTGTAGAAAATCACCCGATAAGCCAAACACGTATAGTCCTAAAGACAATGTGGACCTGGAATATTGTATGCATGGAAACGTAGTCAATGGCTAACTAGAACTAAAGAAGGAACTTTCTATAGAAATTGTGCGGGGATGCTGAAAAGCAGAAGCTGGGGGGAGGCATGCTGTACCGGGAATGTGATATTCCGGGACGAGCGGGACTGAATGTTTTGATGCTGGAATGGACTGGAAGGGTTGAGAAATGAGAAAAATGCATTGGTTTTGGCCCGGAAAATGTGCAGTTCTCGAAAAATAGCTACTCGAATGAGCTGAAGGTTTGGATGATGGAACGTTGTGGATCTGCTGAGAAATGTGGAACTTGAACGGGTCACGGACATGACTTGGCAAATATGCTTTATTTTGTTCGTAATTATGGTCTACATTTTTGTTTTGTTTTCCCAGCAAAGCGTCATTTTGAAAAAATTACATTTGTAGTTCATGACGCACTCATCGCAGCAAAGCGTCACTTGCGGAAGTGACATCAGTTACACAGACATGGCGGTGTACCGCAGGGTTTTTACAGCGATTATTAGATTTTGAGGAGAAAGAGGTGAAATAGAGAACTGGCAGAATGTGGACTTTAGCCTTAAGACATGGAGATGTTTAATGGTTAAGTGAAAATTGCTCTGGAGCTGCTTTTCCTTCCATTATTTTTTGAAATCGGCTTATAAACGAGCGTACTGGGGTCTTTAGAGCCTGATTTATTTCATGATTGGTTGCAGCCGTGGTCCCCGCTTCCCACTGTCAACGTGTCACCGTGAAAAGATGTTTGCATAACATGTATAATGCTTTGCAACCTTGTCACTATGGTGGAATAGTGTTCAGAATCCGATATGTAAACAAGACAACTTTAAAGTAGTGCTTGCTCTTGTCTTTTTTTCCTGTGTACCCACTGGTGGAATAGCATTATTTTTTTCAAAATGCGTTTAAACCGTACTAGCGAAGCTAAATGTGTTCCTTCGAAGCAGTCGTCCGTGAAAAGCCAAGGTGGGCTTCTATCTGTCTCCCGTTCTCTGCACAAGCCCTTTTTGTCTTAAACATTCCTCTTTTGGATGAGAAAACAAACATTTTGGCATGACCACTATTTTGATGATCAACATGTAATGTAATTTCAAATTTGTCAAAAAGAAAAAAAACAATGCAGAACAACATAAAACATATTTAAGCAAAGTTCACGTGAATGACCCTTCAAAAAGTTTCCATTCATTTTCAGGGTGGTATTTTGTTGTGGGAAAAACTGGGGACTTTTTGGAATGTGGAAAATAGATATCCGGAATGCCTCAAATGAGAGGAAGGTTTGGATCTGGGAACGGTCTGAATCAGTTGGTACAAAAAAGTGCCACTTATTTTCAAACATGAATCTCATGTGCACAGCAAAACATACAAGACAGAAGAAGAAGTGCGATGAGAAATGACACAGCTGACAAACACCACGACAGCCCAGGACTGTGTGTGTTGTGTTTTGGAAGACGATGAAAGTGTGTATTGCACTTCAAACGGATGCTTCTCTCTCACACTTTTGGAGGGAAAGCAACATGCAAGCGCCCAGCGAAATAGACTCTGCGAGAGTGTCGGGATTTGGCAAAAAGTCCAGCCGTACTACACGCAGCGCAGCGGCCGCGCCGAGACCTGTCATAGTCACACGGCATTCCAATTGTCCCTCGGAAAGGATGAGGTCCACGCCAGACGTCCAATACAGAGAACAACTACAGACAGCGTGACAACATTGTGAAAGTTGACCGAAAAAACATGGCCGCCACTTCGTCCGCCAGTATGATGAAGGCATAAATAAACCTGCTCACTTGTGTGTGTGTGTGTGTGTGTGTGTGTGAATGTAAGCCAGCTGCAGGTGAACTTGCCTGCAGGCATTCACACCTGGCCAGTAAATCTGGTACACACACACACACACACACATCAACACCTTGGCTCGCTCTCGCATCTGATTGGTTAACAGCGATGATGTCATAGGCCCTGCAGGTGTTGCCGTTTGCATGCAACACCTGCAAGACAGTGCAGCGGGTAGCTGGGTCTCCGTTAGCGCACTTCAACAAGTACACTCTTTACCAAGTTTACTTCAAATTTCAAATGCCAATTTCGACAGACTCTCTGAAATCCATTACGGCAGGGGTCCCCTCTTTTGCGGGGCGGGGCCGGACAAGAGCCGCAGAAAGGTTTCAGGTGCAATCATAACAAAAACACATCTGTAAATAACTACAACAAATGTTATGTGAATTCTTATCAATTATAGAAAAATAGGCCATGATTTATTTGTTAAAATTCCCATATTTTTTGCATGCATATGTTGCTTGCTGTACTGTATTTTTACCCTTTGTTCTTGCAGAACGTGGACATGACATGGAGATGAAGATTGGTTTCTTTCAACACACAGAATGCTTAAGTACAAATTGCTCTGGGGTTGCTTTTCCTTCAATTGTTGTTTTTAATCGGCTTATTAATTAGCGTAAAGGGTTTTTTATTCCATGATTGGTTGCAGCCGTGGCCCCCGCTTCTCACTGTCAACGTATCACTGTGAAAAGATGTTTGCATAACCTGTATAATGCTTTGCAACCTTGTCACTATGATGGAATAGTGTTTAGAGAACAATGTGTAAACAAGACAACTTTGAAGTAGTGCTTGTTTATGTCTTTTTTCCAGTGCCACCAGTGCATTGTTTTTTCAAATAAAAATGGTAGAAATTATAGTAAAGATAAATGACAGAAATATCGACCATAATTTCATTGTTTTAATCCCATAGTTTTTGCATGTACGTGTGTGTTTGTTAGACTATTATGGTGTATAGTCATATTTGCTCCCAAATGCTGTGTGAAAATGCATAAATGTGAGCCAATGGAGATACAGCATCAGTAAAGTGACTCCGCCCCCTCACCTCCACAACGCTCTTCAGATCTCTCACGTACGCCTGCTCCGTCTCCACGATCTCCATCACCACTCGCTCCAGCCGTGACAGCTGCCTGGGCGGGGCACCTGAGGCCGCTGCCGCGGGATTGGCCTGGTGTCCGGTGGGGGCGTGGCCTCCACCACTCACCTTGGCGACGCACTCTGCCCCTCCTCCGCCTGCCCCGTGCGGCGTGACGAGGGGGGTGAGGTCCAGGCTGATGTCAGAGCCGTTCCTCTTGGGCGTTGACGTCAAAGGCAAAGAGGCGGCGTAGGAGGGCACGGCGCCGTATGGCAGCGAGGAGGAAGACGAGGAGGAAGAGGAGTGCGAGGCATCCTGGAGGGACACCGAGGAGGTGGAGGAGGACAAGGACAGCGAGGCGGGACGCTCACAGTCGGAACAGACGGTGTTGACGGACGTGCAGGAGGAGGACGAGGCTCCTCGCTCGCCCGAGGACATCATCCTACCCACAATCCCGCTCAGCGAGGAAACTGAGGAGGGACGCTTGGCACCTGCAACGAGAAGACATTTGAGCATCAATAAACACACAAAAAAAGACACCCTCTTCAGGTTTTACCTCAATACCAACGTGAAGACGTGAAGAGAAAAGACACCCGATCGTCAACGCTCTGGCATCAGCGCGCGTCTGCAGGAAGTTAGACTGTGTGCAAACAGGAAGTGTCTGTACTTCCTGTTTGTCTTTTCATTGAAGAGCAATCGAGAGTGCCCTCAGAGAGAAGTTTCACGGTCAATTTGTGGACAACATCCAAGCCGATCATTTAAGAATGTGTGTGCGCTTTTCAGGAAGCACTAAAAGCCCCTTTGGTGTTGAAATTCCCGCACAAACGGAATGAGCGAAAACAAAACAAAAACTGTTTAAACCGATTCTCCGGATCAGTTCAGGACAACGGAATGAAAATCGTGGAAAATGCTCGGGTGGAGGTTTATACTTCGAGATCGCTGATTCGCTCATTTTACTTTCAATCAAAAAGGGGATTCCGCCTCGGACAGATCATCCTATCACCATGCAGAAGCAGCGTGTCCGGGCCAGCCCACTGCCCCAAAGACCCTCAGAGATGCTGAGCGTCCAATGGGTGAGACAAAGCCCAGCATTTATCCAGTGACTGTCCAGTGAGGTGCAGGGGAAGAACCCACTCCACACCTGTGGAGCTAACAAACAAAAGCATTTATGAGCTTTTCAGTGTCAAAAGGAAACACTGATGGTCTGAATACCTAACTTGAGTTTTTATTGGTTTTTTTTACAGCCATGACCACATAAACCCACGTGAGCCCCTCAGCTGTTCCCCTCCCGGCATGAACGGGCCAAAAAGGAAACATCCGTGTTGCAAAAGCTTCAAATGTGTCTCACCGGAACCATGAGGTCCTCATGGTGGTCCTCATGATGGTCCTTGTTCCACAGCAGACTCCTTCAAGCATGCCTTGCTTTGTGTGGTGGGAACATAAACATTATCTGTCCAAAACGTCTTGCTGAGACAAAAAATGAAGGTTGAGGGACAACTATGGACAGCCCAACCTTTCGTTGATTCCTTCAATATGTCCATCAAACTGCTATGGTATGCTATGGTATGGTACGGTTTATTTGTTTCAGATATGCTCAACATGTTACTTTAAGGACCATCACATGGAGAAGTAGGAAGATTTTAATCATACCCCTTATTTGACTAATAATTCATTCACTTTCTTTTTGCCAATATCTGATATTCCGATATCAACTCTTATAGATACCGATATGTGTAACTTCACATATAATTTTAAAGTGATGCCACATGGGATGCAAAATAAGAAAACTACAGTACTTTGACTTTTTGGAAAAAACCCTATTTAATTGTTTTTTTTAATTGTCTCAAAAACAGTTTGGATCAAACCCCCTGGGATAATCTTAACAATGCTTCTTCTCATGACTTTGCTGCACAAATACCGCGTGTCGCTCTGAATGATTTATCCTGAGGTGGGAGATTAAATGTTTTGAAAAATAGCAAAAGTTTAATATCCGAAGGAGACACTTGGAAATACAGTGGTATGAAAAACTATTTGCCCCCTTCCTGACTTTTTATTCGTTTGCATGTTTGTCACACTTAAATGTTTCTGCTCATAAAAAATGCAGTTTTTAAATTAAGGTTTAGGGTATTAAGGGAGGAAAAAAACTCCAAATCTACATTCTACAAAAAGTGATTGTTAAAAAATAACCTAACTGTGGTTTATCACACCTGAGTTCAATTTCTGTAGCCCCCCCCAGGCCTGATTACTGCCACACCTGTTTCAATCAAGAAATCACTTAAACAGGAGCTACCTGACACAGAAAAGTAAATCAAAAGCACCTCAAAAGCTAGACATCATGCCGAGATCCAAAGAAATTCAGGATGAGAAGAAAAGTAACTGAGATCTATTAGTCTGGTAAAGGTTATAAAGCCATTTCTAAAGCTTTGGGACTCCAGCGAACCACCGTGAGAGCCATTACCCACAAATGGCAAAAACACGGAACAGTGGTGAACCTTCCCAGGAGTGGCCGGCCGCCCAAAATTACCCCAAGAGCGCAGAGACAACTCATCCGAGAGGTCACAAAAGATCCCAGGGCAACATCTAAAGAACTGCAGGCCTCACTTACCTCAATTAAGGTCCGTGTTCACGACTCCACCATAAGAAAGAGACAAAAACAACCTGCATGGCAGAGTTCCAAGACGCAAACCACTATTAAGCAAAAACAACATTAAGGCTCGTCTTAATTTAGCTAAAAAACATCTCCATGACTGCCAAGACTTTTGGGAAAAGATCTTGTGGACTGACGAGACAAAAGTAGAACTTTTAAGAAGGTGCGTGTCCCGTTCCATCTGGCGTAAAAGTAACACAGCATTTCATAGCAACAGTCAAATATGGTGGAGGTAGTGTGATGGTCTGGGCTGGTTTTGCTGCTTCAGGACCTGGAAGGCTTGCTGGGATAGATGGAAGCATGAATTCTACCGTCTAGCAAAAAATCCTGAAGGAGAATGTCCGGCCATCTGTTGGTCAACTCAAGCTAAAGCCATCTTGGGTGCTGCAGCAGGACAATGACCCAAAACACACCAGCAAATCCACCTCTGAATGGCTGAAGAAAAACCAAATGAAGACGTCGGAGTGGCCTAGTCAAAGTCCTGACCTGAATCCCATGGAGATGCTGTGGCATGACCTTAAGAAGGCGCTTCATGCTAGAAAAGCCTCAAATAAAGCTGAATGACAACAATTCTGCAAANTGACAACAATTGTGCAAAGATGAGTGGGCCAAAATTCCTCCAGAGCGTGTAAAAGACTTGTTGCAAGTTATGGCAAACCTTTGATTGCAGTTCTTGCTGCTAAGGCTGCCCAAGCAGTTATTATTACTTTTTCACACGGGGCTATGTGGGTTTGTTTCTCCCTAAATAATAAAAACATTCTTTTCAAAACTGCATTTTGTGTTTACTTCTGTTATCTTTGACTAATATTAAAATGTGTTTGATGATCAGAAACATTCAAGTGTGACAAACATGCAAAAGAATAAAAAGTCAGCAAGGGGGCAAATAGTTTTTCACACCACTGTAATTCCAAACCACAGACATAAAATTAGCCATGCACAGAGTGAGCCAGCTTTTTTACTTCAGCCGTTACGCTTGTTCACACGCTTCACGACACGGTTTTGTTTCGAGTTCCTTAGATAGCATTTTTTAAAATCGTTTTTTACTGTAGAGAAAATGTTTTGTTTTACAGATAATATATTTTTATGCTGATATCGGCATCCCTAATTCTCACCGTATCTTTTACATGTTGACAAAATATTTTGTTTACATTTTTTACAAGTGCAAGCCCTCCCTTGCTACATCACAGTCACTTCCTCAATGCATGGGCATTTTTAAAATTATTTAATTAAGAAATGGGTGCGGCTTTGTGGTTAACTATGGTCTATTATTCGTCAAAAAATATTAAAAGACAAATTATATGTAGCATTTTGGTCACTAGGTGTCAGTAATGTTAGATTGATGCGACATGACATTTGATTACAGTACTTTACCTTCACACTGCACCGAGTCAGCCATGGTATGTCTGACATGATAGAGGACAAAAAGTTCTCCTCTTTCCCTGTGTGGAAGTGGTTAGTTGTTTGGCATCCTACTTTTTCCTTTTACCCCGCTCCATTTGAAACCCTTTCTTTAGGTTACAATAAATAAATTAGAGACTAACGTGTTATCTCGGTAGCTTATATTTAAAGCGGCGGCCATCTCTTGTGTCCCTGCAGTGATACCGTAGCCTGCGCCTTCCAGTTGTGCAATGTGGTGTAAACAAAGAGTAATAGCAGCGTAAAGGTGAGTATATGTTATTTTATGTCTACAGCGCTCCAATAATGGTAAAAAAAAATGTATTCAGAAAGTCCTATATTTTTTCTATGCTCTAACTATGTAAATATATTCCATTTGCAGAAATTCACTTCAAAGTGATAGCTTATTAGACACCTTCCATGAATAAAATGTGTTTTGTTCATATATGTATTGTTATGTGTAACATGGTTGTTGCCGGTTGTGTTTGACTTCGATCCGCATCCAGTGTGTGTGAGTTGTGTCTCTTCCTTGTAGTCGTGATGATGTCATCTTGATTATTTGTCCAGTTCCTTGATGAAGAACTTCGGTTTCCTCCTGTCCTTCATTGAACTTGAGGTAGACTTTTGCATTCCCTTCAAGATGTTGCCATCATTCCAAGTTCCTGAACTGTTCCTTCGTCTTGCTTTCAACATTTTTTATTTTTGCAGGGTCGTACTTCCGTGTCACTAACGACCCAAAATGAGTTTCCCGCGAGGCTGAAACCTGCGCAAACATGAAATGGAACGCCGAAGTGTGCCATGGTAGCGTGGAATTTCCCTCTAAGTGCGTGCTGTGAAGCGGCGAGGCGGAGTGGAATCCACGCTGTGATTACAGTCGCCGTACGTGCGCCTCATATGATCATGTGACCCAGGCATCAAATTTTACGGCGCTTTGCCTTGTCATCAGCTGTGCGGCAACATGTCATTACATCATCACGTATGTTCGCGAGCTGCTCACCTCCATCTCCACCGACAAGCGCCGACACTTTCCAAAACCATTTGTGGGCCTCACAAGGGGAGCAGATGTTTGAATGCACTTTGACCCCCCAGCTTTGTTCCGACGTGTCCCAGAGCGTATTTGAGGAAGCGCTGGATGATGTCTGAGCTTCGCTAGATCACGGCTGGCGCCACCGATGAGGAAGCACTGCTCATGTCACATGACACCTGCCAACATGTACTCAAACGGACCAAGTTTTGCTAAAAAACCATTTCCTTCACTTCTAAATAGTCTGTTCCCGGGTTAAACTGTGGCCATCATGAAATCGCGTCTCCACTGTACTTCAGGGTCTGGGTGAGGGACACACTTACACGCGTGCACACATTCTGACAGTTCCCAGTGTTTCCGTTGTGTCATCTGGTCCGGAGGAAACTCCCTTTGACAATCTGCTAGCCTGACCTCTCGGCGACCTTGAGAGCTTCAAATCTTCGTGAGTTTCGTCCTCGCGCTTTCATCCGCCGACGGTATTCATCAGATGGAAGACTAACACGATGACTCATATTTTCTTCAGGACAGGAAGTCACCGTTCAATGACTGACGTGCACGAAGGCCTCGTCATATTGCAGCCCAGAAGCGTTCGTGTTTAAACAGACGGTTTCTGCATATTCACAATTCAGCATTCGCGACCACCGAACATTTTTTATATAAAAAATGTATTTTTTCAATTTTTCTGTCAATTTAGTTAAATTGTGGCTTTACAGCAAAGTTAATATCAGTGGCCTCAGCTGGATATTTTTTTCTGGCCGGCATCTTACATCATATGTTGATTTATTTGTGTGTAATTCTCGTGGTTTTTACCGAAGACAAAGTCGCTCCGGATCTGTCTGTTCAGAACAACGGAATAAAAAACTCGGAAAATGCTACGGTGTAGGTTTATACTTCAAGATCGCAGATTAGCTCATTTCACTGTCAATCAAAATTGGATTCCGCCTCTGACGGATCATCCAATTATCACGCAGAAGCCGAGCATTCCACAGACCCCCAGAGATGCTGAGCGTCTGATGGCCGGGCCAAAGCCCAGCATTTCTCCAATTTTGCGCGGTGGAACAACCCACTTTACGCTTCCCCAGCCAAGTCAGTAGATGCTCATCATCCGACGTGTCAGTGACCTGTGATAATTAGCAACAAAAAAAAAAAGAAGCTATTCTAGCACATATTTAGTCAATGAAATGTACACACAATACTGCATATTTCACCACTTCCTTTAATGGACATTTCAGCGGAAGCTGAGTTTCCATTGCAGTCTTAGAGCAACGGCCACTGGTTAACATATATTATAATTTCCTGACCATTGAGTCGCACCCATGAAATTTGACGAGAAAAAAGATTGGTAAAGGTTTTTTAAGAGTCGCAGGTGACCACGTCGTAACTTGAGACATGATATGGAAAGATTTTTTTTAACTTTAAATTAAATAAATGTTATTTTTCCAAACAGTGCATGTAAGATGACTGGTTAAATAGCAGCCTATCGGAAAACCACCCGCCTTGTCGGAACTGAACAGTCTTACTAGACCTTCCTCACACACTTTGTTGTGTTGTCATCTCTCGCTTTCAGTGTCGCTTTTGTCTTGACGCACTTGAGCCATTATGCTGTCCTCTTCCCGCGGTCATTGTGGATTTGTTTGACACAGGATCCAGGATCCATTGGCAGACTTCAGCAAACGTTGCTAGATTCGTTAACGTTCCTTCAACTTGAAAGTTGCGTCACGTGCATTTCTGTCTGTGACTAGAATGTGCCCGTAAATTAGCCACGTCGCTGTATGAGGCTCGAAGCGGAAGAAAGAAGCCGCAGCTTATGCACCGGAAATCACGGTAATGGCAAATCGCTACAGGGATCGCAACGAGCAAGCAGTGGGGATTATGTAGACGTGGCTCGGCGCAACCGATGCTAAGCCACTTTAGAGAAAGACGGAGGCGGTGCCACCGGAGACGACTGTCACGGTAGCCTGACGACCGGGCTAAAGGCTGGACCGTGACTCCAGCGACTTTTTATACTTTCAAATGCCTTCAATCGGTGTGTGAGGCATGTTATAAAGCTTAGAATATCAAAAATAAGCATTTTTATGGCTGTTAATTGCCATTTAGTGGTGGTCTCAGATTGGAAACAGCAGCGATCTACCGTATTTACATTTAAACTAACCTCGCGTACTTGGCGGAAACGACTATCCCAATATTCACTCGCATCTTCTCTTCTGGTGGCTCAAGTTAGTCCCTCCCCTTTCATCACGGAGCCGACTATTAGGGCTGGCGATCGTCCATCATTGCATCATCCAGGTACGCCGCACGTTGCCTGGCTTCTCCGCACGAACGCACATCTGGAAGTACGTAAGGGCGCCATTTGGGACACGGTAGCAGTCAAACCTCATTTTGACAGATCCGAGCGCAACATCCGGGCCAACTGAGACGCAGCCATGCACCCTCCTGAATCTGATTGGCTGTTTGCCCCCCGCGCAGGAACATTCCAGCTTGGGTTTATTCCCTACACACACACACACACACACACGCACACACACTGGTATGTGTTCTCTCTGTAAGGAGGGCTTTTTAAATGCAGGGCCATTGCGAGGTGTGTGCATGTGTGGGGGGTGCTGGCTTTGAAGGGTGCGCATGTGTGTGTGTGTGTGTGGGGGGGGGGGCAGTTTGGACTGAGCAGTGATAGGCCGAGAGGGCGGAACTTGATGCTGACCAGATTCCTCGTTCACTCCAACAAACGAGTACACAAGCGGAGCTGAAGAATTCCTCTTCATCCACGCGTCTTTTCTTCCCAGTTTGACTCCTTGAACGCCCCCCACCGCACCCCTTCCCGGAGGCTTACCTCGGGCGTTGCTTTATTTTCTGCTTGGTTCTTTTCTATGGTTACCATCAACACAACGAATGTCTGCGTATTCTGTGTGTGTGTGCGTGTGTGTGTGTGTGTGTGTTTCGGACCTCCAGCACGACAAACCCTGCAACTTCCTGTGTGTGTGTGTGCGTGTGTGTGTTTCGGACCTCCAGCACGACAAACCCTGCAACTTCCTGTGTGTGTGTGTGCGTGTGTGTCAGGATGTAAAAGCATTGGGACTCATAAAGAGAAAGTCAGAATAATTACCAAGACAGGTTATGTTTGTGTTTCATTGCAACTCTTTCAAGTTATCTTCAAGACTTTTGGACCATCGAGAACCTTGCAGCTCGCCGTCAACGACTTGAGGATTTGATAACAAGATCGGGTGAAGCTGACCTGCGTTGCTGGACGATCTGGGACTCCCCCGCCGTGACCCCTCAGGCATGATGCGATGATGTCACAGCGAGAGGAAGAAACCTGCTGGAGAGGAAAGAAAGAGGACACGCTCAGATTGGGGTTTTTTTTTTTTTTTGCAAAACATGGAGGTGCTTTTTGTCGCCACAGGAGAAGAATTCATTTTCAAAAATCGAAAGGAGGCTGGGAAACAAGAACGTGTGTTCACTGAAGAATGGCGACCTCCTGCAATGTCATTGATACACGTTGACCCAATTTTGTGCATCGTACTAGATGAAGCAGAAGAAGAAGAAGAGGGAGCAGCTGTCTGCATGCAGAAGAAATGGGTCACACCAACAGGGAGTGGCCCTGCAGGCTGATGGTTCAAATTCTGGTAAAACAATAACAAAAAAAGTAGGATGTCTTTTATATAAATCAAATATATTCGTAGTTAGGGCATAAAAAACAACCTTCTAAATGTGGGTTTTACATTATTAGAGCCCTCTATGAATAAAATAGCACCCCCATACACCCCCTTTACACTCGTATCACGCAATATAGTGGACATAATAACAGAAAATAAGGCACTGAAGACATAAATAGGACTTGTGCTCGTGTCTGTTGATGTAAATGTCTTCCAGTGGTAGACGTGCCGAGTGGTCGGTGGCAGACAGGAAGTGACGTCGTGGTCAAGAGTTGAGTTTTGGGTTACGCCCCCACAACAATAGCTCGTGTTAGGGATTAATGTGGCTGTTTTGATATCATTCGAATCTGTTGTTCCGCCGATCAAGTCTGATGCTTGTGTGTCTCACTGACCGTTACACTAACTGTGTGTTTTATCACTGTCTGGTATTTTAATGCAGCCATTTTTGTGCTTGACAATTTAGGCCAAAAATACATACAATTTGCTTCAACGTCCATTAACAGGCCATATTCATCCCTAAAACCGCATCATTTATTAGTATATTTTTAGACAGATGTAGTGAAGCGGCCAAATTCAAAGCGGCGAGGTATTACTGTACTTAGATCAGTTTACCAAACTATGGCTGTGTCTCGATCTGAGCACGCAAGTTGTGTTCCCCTTCTGTACTTACAGTATACATACAGTACATGTGTACTGGGTACACTGCAGACATTGCAGTGCTGTCCCAATTCCATTACTGTCGCTGTGCACTTAACAGAAATGACAACGCTTCCTCTTCTTCTCTCCTTTTTGATTATGAATTGCAACCACTCGAGTGAGTCCATCGCCTACCGCTACATAGCCAAGATGCCGATGACTAAGGCCGTTTTAGCCAAGTGTCTTCTTATGGTGGAGTCATGAACCTCAACTGGGGCAAGTGAAGTTTGCTGTTTTTTGGATGTTGTTGTGGGGTCTTTTGTGACCTCTTGGATAAGTCGATGCTGTGCTCTTGGGGTCATTTTGGTTGGCTGGCCACTCCTGTGAAGGTTCACCACTGTTGCATGTTTTCACCATTTGTGGGTAATGGCTCTCACAGTGGTTCGCTGGAGTCCCAAAGCTTAAGAAATGGCTTTATAACCTTTTCCACACTAACAGATCTCAAATAACCTCAGTTATGCTGTGTTTTGACCATTTAGGTTTGGATTTTTTTCTCCCTTAATAATAAAAAGCTTAACTTAAAACTTGCATTTTTGTGTTGAGTCATTTGTTTGATGATCTGAGAAGTGTGAAAATAAAAAAACACAACACACCAGTATGTTCCCTCCTCTTCTCGCCTTTTTAATAGTGTATTTGCAACCACTCAACGGAGCGCTTTCATTAATATTTCGAATTCCCGAGCCCCCATTTCTTAACATTAATTTTTCCTCACGTGCGTGTACCTCCTTCTTTCACATGAGGTGAAAATTTGATGTCGCTAAGATGGCGACGTTTGAGGCAATGGACTGGGGGCTGGACTTCTAGTGTCTGAGGACATTCAAAGGCTGTGGGATTGAGTCCCTCCAGAGCCAACTTTGTTAGAATTCATTAAAAATGACAGCTCACAAATTCATTCGACTGCTGATTTGTATCTCAGCTTCACATCAAAGAATAGAAAGATGTCCATGGCTTGAACTTAGCCACGAATTCTCTTTCTATTGAAAAAAATGTTGGAAAGTGTTGTAAATGTTCTAAATGATGTGACAAGCATCCCTAAACCTTCTAAAAACACTATGCTACGGTATCTACGTGTCTGCTAATGTTTATATGACATCACTCAAGCAGGGAGGCCTCCCAGGAACCATGCACCCCCTCCCCGAACCCCAAATCTCCTAGCCAGACAGCTTTGCTAGATGTCCACTTTAAGACAACATTGTCAGAGAAGACTGCTAAATGTCCATGTGATGGTACGCTGACTCCTAACCATCCGTAACGCCGTGCAGGGTGTCACATGACTGGCCAGCTCGCCTTGTAGAAGACATGCGAGGTAAGATGAGATATGCGAAGCAAGACATTCAGAGGTTGTGGGTTTGAAGCCCACCGGCGCTGAGTTTCTTAGCAAAGCTCTGCTTCCTGAAAGCAGCTGTTCACGTTTTGTACAACACTGTGAAAGCAGACTGCTAAACGTTCATGTGATGGTAGGCGGACATCTAACCATGTGTGACACAGTGCAGGGCGTCACATGACATTGGGGCACAATGGACAGCACATTGGACTCCTAGAAGATATAGGACCCAAAACCATGTTCAGACCATGATGGAGGTTTTTTGAGACCATTCTGACTGTACTTGGTGAAGACCATCCATCCATCAATTTTCTATACCGCTTATCCTCATTAGGGTCGCAGTTATGCTGGAATGTATCCCAGCTGACTTCGGGCAGGAGGCGGGGTACACCCTGGACAGGTCGCCAGTCAGACATACAACCATTAACAGTCACATTCATACCTATGGACAAT
>QODF01000069.1:454560-479403 GCA_024372805.1 Oostethus manadensis
GAAGCCATTCAAAGGTTGTGGGTTCGAGTCCCACCAGAGTTGAGTTTTCTAGCCATGCTCTTCACCCTGACTCAACATGTTCAAGTTTTGAGAAAGACTGAGAAATGAGACTGCTAAAAGTTCACATGATGGTACGCTGACTCCTTACCTTCTCTGTCACGGTGCACGGATATGTGAAGCAAGAGCATACAAAATTATTACAGCAAGACTATGTTGGAGGTCCTTTTGGACCCCTCTGGCTGGACTTGGTGAAAACCAGACAACCCAAAACCAGGACTATCGTTGCGTACTCTAGAGGACAGAATCCATCTGCCTTGCCCAAGTAAATCAGTAAAGAGGCCAACAACTCCAGGACTCCAACAGCTACAGTGGTGTAGACTGTGACTCTGTGGCGCAATAGACAGTGCGTTGGACTTGTAGAAGTAAGTCGAAGAAAGACATTCAAAGGATGTGGGTTCGAGTTCCTCCAGAGTTAAGTTTTTCAGAATAGGTTCTCCTCCTGAATGAACCTTTTCAAGTATAGGACACCATTGTGAGGAAGGCCTGCTGAATGTCCACATGATGGTTTATAGTGGTCTGCTGACTCATTCTTTAGACCAAGTTCTGACAATGTTGGAGGTTTGTCAGGGACCACTTTGGCTGTAGTTATGTGAAGACCAGACACCCTAAAACCAGTACTACAGTATAACTGCGTCCTATACAGGACACACTGAAGGACAGAACCATCTGTCCTGTTCAAGTCCACTAACTATATTATAAACAGGTCAACTGTTGGCTATGTTGGAGGTCCCTTAGGGACACATCTAGCTGGAGTTTGTGAAGACCAGACCACCTAAAACCAGGATTATCGTTGTGTCCTCTACAGGACACACAAGAGGACCGAACCATCTGCCTTGTCCAACTAAATCGGTAAAGAGGCCAACAACTCCAGGACTCCAACAGCTAAAGTAGTGTAGCACATGACTCTGTGGCCCAATGGACAGTGCATTGGACTTCTAGAAGGCATGTGAAGTAAGACATTCAAAGGTTGTGAGTTCAAGTCCCTCCAGAGTTGCCCTTTTCAGCAAAGCTCTTTACCCTGACTGAACCTTTTCAATTGTTGGAGATTTGTCAAATGCCCAAACGCAGACTCAGGTAGTTGGACTGAGGCAAAGAATGACACTTAGAACAGAGACTAATCCCGAATGGTCCGCCATTTTCAGGCAAACCATCAGATATGGAGGGACTGAACCCTTCACACCTGCACATTGTCTTTAAAATGGACGCCGAGGGGGTCCAAAATGCTGCCAGGGATCTGGTCCAATGATGTCATTTAATGGCAGAGCCCAAAGTCTGTTCACACCAAGTTTGAGGTTCTTTAAGGACCTCTCTGGCTGTAGTTACTAGGACCTGTCCAAGTCCACAAAGTATAAACAAGACTCCTACAGCTTGTGGCATACTGCACCTAAACCAGGACAGAAGATCTATTGTTCCTCTCGGACCAGATGTTAAACAGCAGAGCCAAACAGAACCTTATATTAATGTCTTCCTGCCCACACCTCTAAACACCTCGAAAAGCTCTAAAAGTGGTCCATTTCCCAATCCATGTCTCCCACTCTCTCTTTCAGGATGCAGATAAAGTTCTTCCAGGGCGTCAACATTCACGTCCAAGAAGTTCAGACCACTTTGGCTGAGCTGTTATGTCCAAGGTGGTCTCTCAGCTACCAAGTCCACACATGAAAGACCTTCAGCTGGAACCTCGTGTTTATTTTGATGGTCATGTGCGGCGAAGACCGCCAAAATCATAAAAACGTCGACATGCACATGTCTTTGTGGATGTGTTTGATCCTAATGTGTGAGTGTGTGGTCTCAGTGAGCGGGTCGTGGTGTGCCAACGCGAGCTCGCTACAGACGGACCCTGCTGTTTCCATTGTACTGACACACACACACACACACACTATTGCACATATAATACGTGCGCTCACAAGTCATTTAGCGAAAACAAACTTGGCTTCACTTCTTTTTACACTTGTATGCCACTTTAAATGTCCCAATGGGATGTACACTTAATAAAGCTTCCATGATGGCCACAGCTTGACCCTGGAACAGACTAGTCCTACTTCCATGATTTCCTATGGGAAAGAATGTTTCTTATAGTGTGTGTGTGTGTGTGTGTGTGTGTAAGTAACTTATGCTGACACGCGCGTGTGTGTGTGGTCGTGATGTGATGTCACGTCTGACCTTTCCCAGCATCAGTCCGGTGGGGACGTTCCTTATAAATGTAAACATAACCATTCCCTCGTCCCTGCAATAATTCATTAGGTTTGTTCATTAAAATAGGTGTTGCTCGGTGCTGACCCTTAGTGGCCAAAATGCTAACTGCAGCACGATAAAGCTAACGAGTCCAATAAAGAGTTTTTTTAAATAATTTTAGCCACCAGGAAAAACATGACACGCTAAATTTTTTGTTATTTTTCACTTCTCAGTAAAATTTGGACATTTCACAAGGAGGTGTGTGAAAGTGCGACTGTACCTTGACTTCCCAGCTGCTCGTCGGCCGCCACGAACACGCGCGCTGGCTATTCCCGACGGCGTGAGGCGCGTGCACGGCCCCCCTTACGCCGCAAAAGTCAACGGACGAGGAGGACGATGAAGAAGAGTCCATCGCGCCCGTGACGTCATGTCTGCGTGTCCGCCGCGCGTCCACGGAGAGGCAAAAAGTCCACTTCCACGCTCCTCGAGAGGGGATATGACGATCTGGAGACCAGTCTGACCCAGTCTGCTGCTGGAGGGGGCGGAGGGGGAGGGATGGAGGAGGAGGTCCAGAAGGAGGAGAGAGAGAGAGGAGAACAAAGTCATGTGGAGGAAAAAGTCTGGAATGTTTCTCATCTTTTCTTGCTGACATCTTCACCGTAGATGGCCTTTGCCTTTCAGCTGACTCAACACACACACACACACAGAACCAAACAGAACCCAGCTGGCCCCGCCCACTGTCTGATTGAGTCCAATATCTGCTACACGTCCGCATTTCCATGATCATTATTACAGTATTATTCATGTATTATTACTATTACCATTTCCATGATCATTATTACAGTATTATTCATGTATTATTACTATTACCATTTCCATGATCACAGTATTATTCATGTATTATTACTATTACCATTTCCATGATCACAGTATTATTCATGTATTATTACTATTACCATTTCCATGATCATTATTACAGTATTATTAATGTATTGTTACTATTACCATTTCCATGATCATTATTACAGTATTATTCATGTATTATTACTATTACCATTTCCATGATCACTGTATTATTCATGTATTATTACTATTACCATTTCCATGATCATTATTACAGTATTACTAATGTATTATTACTATTACCATTTCCATGATCACTGTATTATTCATGTATTATTACAGTATTATTCATGTATTAGCGAGGCTCACCTATTAAAAGACGGATGTGTCGCCGCGACGCGTGCTCGTTGTCCAGACTTTTGCTGGAATTCCTCATGGTAACGACGGCGGGACAAGAACACAGCGTGATAGAAAAGCGCAAAGGGGGGTTGGGGACCCGGCGTGACGCGGCACACACGCTCTCATGCATGTTGTCGTGACACGACAGAGACTGGTTTTGGTGATCGCCCTTGGAAGCCATTAACCGCCATATGCTGGTCCGTGTTTTTTACTGGGATGGATGGTGGAGCATCCCTAACATTAGCCGAAAACTTTGTTGCACGCAGATGCACACACACACACACACACACACGCACGGAATAATGTGCACACCAACACAAAAGGGTTAGAAAGACACATTCCTTGCACACGTCTGTGCACCTTTCAGCGGCAGTAGACACACGCACGCACACGCACACGCATGCACGTACGCACACACACACGCACGCACACAGACTGCGTTGACAAAGGAGAAGGAGACGCAGTGAAAGGTAGACAAACACACACAGGGAGAGTAAACACGCTTTTCCTCGTGTTATTCCCAGTCAGACATTCCACTTTCCTCCATGCTGTGTGTGCTTCCTCTTCAACAAGAGTTCAAAGGTCAGGGGCAAACCGACCTCAGACAGCCAGGAGGTTCTGACCAGTTCTGCTTGTGTGTGCGTGGAGGGAAATTTGTGTGTTTTTAATCCATTCAATAACAAAAAAGAATTTGCAAGCAAAAAATACATTTGCAAGCAAAAAGCACTTTTACTTGCAAATCATTTTTTGCTAGCAAAATGTTTTGCCTTCCAAATAGTTTGGGCTTGCAAATCCACTATTTTTTCTGGTTGCTAATCTGTTTTTGTTTGATTGGATACAAAGACAGTGTGAGTGTACGTGACAAAGAAGACAAAAATATGAAGGAATGAGAAGAAAATGAAGGAAGAAATGCAAGCAAAAAAATCTTACAAAAAATTGTAAGCAAAAAAAAGATTTTGTTAGCAAAAAAGAGCTCATAAATCCTTTTAAAAACTTATTTTGCTTTTTTACTTCTGCTTTGCTTACTAATCTTTTTTTTGCTTCCCAACTTTCTTTCTGCTTATTATTCTGCAATTATTTTTAATTGCGATATTTTTTGCTTGCAAATCATTTTCTGCTTCCCAAATGTAATTTTTTGCTTACAAATTCGTTATTTTGGTTTGCAAACGTTTTTTTTTTGCCTTCCAAAATTTCATTATTTTTGTTAGAAAACCTTTTTCGCTTGCAAATCTATTTTTTCATTCATTTTCTATGCCGCTTATCCTCATTAGGGGGGCGGGGATGCTGGAGCCTATCCCAGCAGACTTTGGCCGAGAGGCG
This sequence comes from Oostethus manadensis, assembly GCA_024372805.1. NCBI lineage: Eukaryota > Metazoa > Chordata > Actinopteri > Syngnathiformes > Syngnathidae > Oostethus > Oostethus manadensis. The sequence continues at coordinate 459,355 of QODF01000069.1, forward strand.
GGGTACACCCTGGACTGGTCGCCAGTCAATCGCAGGGCAGACAAACAAACATTCACACTCTAACGGACAATTTAGAGCGACCAATGAAGCTAACATGCATGTTTTTGGAAGGTGGGAGGAAAGCGGAGTACCCGGAGAAAACCCACACACGCACGGGGAAAACATGCAAACTCCACACAGAGATGCCCAACGGAGATTCGAACCCAGAACCTCCTGACCGTGAGGCCAACATGCTACCCATTCATCCACCGTGGGGCCTCAAATCTGTTTTTGTGCTTGCAAATTGTTTTTTTTTGCTTACATTTTTTGCTTTCCAATCTTTGGAGATGATGAGGTTCTGGCAGCCATGTTGCTGTGTCAATCAGCTCTAAATACACAACAGGAAGTGACATCATCCCGCCATGTTAACAGGGAGTCACACACGCTCTCGGAAATGTTGGTGTTGTTTGTCTACAGAACTTTCCACGTGTCCATCCCGCAGTGTCCACGCTACCGCACGGAAGGCCCCCCGCTGAAAAGGCACAAATCGCCTCACGTGTCGCTGAGAAAGAAGAAGAAGGTTTTGCCGGCGTTTTCACACCTGCTCACTCTTGTTCGCCGAAACCAAAAGTTGTTCACAGACGCAGAGTTTGGACCGCAGCCCAACCCACAGCTTGCAAGGTGGTCTCGGTGGTTCTTCACTGGAAATATGTAGTCACATGATGTCATAATCACATGAATAATAGACGCTTGTATCTGACACCGATAATCCCAACTAGAGCGTGTGTGTGTGTGTGTGTGTGTGTAGGCATTCCTTCCTGACATGTCAGCACAACATCTGCTTCCTGGCCGTGCTCTTCCAGCATCGGCATGCTAACTGCATGTGTGTGTGCGAGACTATGCATCAGGAGCTGCGGTGGAGTCCTGGCCGTGTAGTCCTTTCCGAAGTGTGTTTTTACGTTTGAGGTGTGAGCTAAAGCACTTTTTTGGTGTACAGCGTGTCAGCGCTACGCTAGGAAAGAGAGAAAAGTGATGAGTAACAGGAAAACCTTCAGCACGTTGCCGTGGATACGCTAATGACAGGTGAGCTGATTGGCTGAGAAGCAGACCGGCAATAAATGTTGTTTTGCAATCTCACCTGACTTGATGACACCGCAGCGTGTGTGTGTGGGTGCGTGTGTGTGATGGTCCAGGACGATACCATGGGACACCTTGATGGTGTCATCTGACAAAATCCCTTACCTTGCCTGTGCTAATGTTTGCTGTCCATCGAAAAAAACAAAGCCACACCTGAGCGGTGGCCCAAGGGAAGAAAAAACCCAAATGAACAAGGCCGGAATGTTACGAAGGTGCTCACAAAACGGCCTGAAAAGGTTGGACAGCCCTTGTTCTATTTGCTGTCAGTGAGACCGAGACACGCCCCTCTACGTGCCACCAGCTGTCAATCAAGCGCAGACAATCACTAACGTGCCTCACGCAAAACCGCCTTCTTAGAGACAACAACGCCTTCCACTTGCTTGCCAAAGTCCGAGCAGTGCCAGCGTTCAAGAGCAGCGACTGTCTATCATGTGATAACTTCCTCATTGACGAGCTGGGCTTGACAAGACAGGTTATTAGGATCTCAGACCCAAACGCTAAAATGGTTCGTTTTGTTTGAAATGATGATCGTGATGATCGATATTGTCATCAAAATGCTGCTACTGGAACCTCAAAGGGACGGTTGGGATTTTTTGACATGAAGTTGTATGACATCCCCATTATTAGTGTGCTTCATCGACAGTCACATACCCCCCAATTTGTTCTGTGAGTCCAGTTCTGGTTGGATTTTGGTGAAATTGGGTGCGTATGTCACTGTCGATGTACGACACCAGTAGTTCCCAAATTTTTGGAACACCAATATAAATGAAATCTTCCAGATGGAACGCTCTCCATGCACAAAATGATCATCCAACTTACTGATTTGTTCGCATCACGCGCACCGTCAATCCAAGAACAACAGCGTGTCTGTCTCCTTTCTGCTGCTCGTAATTGTGCGTGTTAGGCACAAATTGCTTTACACTTTTATTCCCGTAACCCCCATCCCAATTGGCGTACGCCACCTTGGGAACTTAGGTACTACACTAATGATGGGGATGTCATACAACTTCATGTCAAAAAATCCCGACAATCCCTTTATTAACAGCACCCAAAGGGATCAAAACCAGGAATGTCTGATATGATTCGCCTGATATTGGCATAAAAATGTAATATCTGTACAAATCTTACGGGCAACCCTTCGATGGAGCCGCCACGCGTGTGATGACCTCATCAAAACGCGTCGCGAAGAAAGCGTCGGCTGCCCTGACAGGGTTGCTCACTCTGCGCCTGCCTAACGTTATGTTAGTCAGGTCTTGTCTCCTTTGGGTTTGCAAAGACTGCAAAGCGCTGCGCTTAATGCGACGCAGCAACAAAACTTCTTCCGTCAAACTTCAATCGGAAAAGCCATCAATCGGAAAATCGTGTGTATTGACCAGCCATTCGTATCGCACGACCCCAGAAACTTGGGGAGTTCCTCGAGCCACGTTTGGCCATGCCAGTCGTGAGTATAGTCTCAGATGTTGTAGGAGGTTGTTTACAGCCACGTCCGTACGCTAACTGCTGATGCTGTGTCCATTAGCTTCACAACAGATATCTGGTCTTCAAGCGTTAGCCGATGGCTAAATCAGGACTTTGTGTTAATTCCACAACAGGAGATACGTGATGTTAGACGTACTGATATCGGTTGATATCGGAAATTGAGGGCTGGACAATATCGGCACATCTGCAAAAAAGCCGATATGGGACATCCCTAATCAATACATTTCTGTCCAGTCTATTCAGCGCAAACAAAGATCTGTTTTATTGTTTCTGATGAGTGCAATTTCCATACATTTTAATTGTGATGAATTATCAGTCGCCGCACGGTGGATGAGTGGTTAGCACACAGAGTCAGGAAATCTGCAAGACCAGGGTTCAAATCTCCACTTGGCATCTCTGCGTGGAGTTTGGGGTTTCTGCACGTTCTCCGGTTTCCCCCCGCATTCCAAACACATGCGTGTTAGTTTCATTGGCGACTCTGGTTGTTGGTTTATACGTGCCCTGTGATTGGCTGGCGACCAGTTCTATGCCGCGGTATGCCGGAGCCTAGAAAACGGATGGATGGACTTTCCCTCATATCGTGAACAATACTGCAGGTTACATAAAAAGTAGCAGGAGCGCGTCGTCCTGCCCGACACGAAAACCACGACTGAAAAATGTTTTGTTTTCAGTCACTGTTCGCTTGAAAGAAGAAAACTCAGCAACGATGGGGGAAGAGGGGGAAGAATTCAATCATTTAATCAGTCTGGGAATGAAGTTCATGGAGCGTTGAGGACCAAAAAAGACGTGAAGATGTAAGACAAGCAGGAGGAAAGATGACGTCAGCTCAAATTGAAAGCAGTTGTGTGTGTTTTTTTTAGAAGCGTTCCCACGACACTAAACGACCCGGCCTCTCTTCCTCGCTCTGCTCCAAAAATGTCCCGTCTGCTGCTTGCCGGCCTAAAAAGGACAAAAAGCGACAGAAGAAAACGACGGGAGAGGGGAAAGTGTTGGACGGACGTTGACGACGTCGAGGTGCGACGCCGCTGCTCGTCACCGCGGCGACGGGAGGCCCGGGAACGATGTTTGGAAAGGCCGGGACGTCAAAGGCGGACGCATCTGTCGCTCGGGACGCCAGAAGGACAAGCGGACGTCTTGTTCCAGTCGTCCGCGTCAGAGCCGTGCGCTTTCCGTCTCAGCTGAGCACGGAAGGCCTCGCAGTACAGGAAGTAGATGAGCGGGTCCAGGCAGACGTTGAAGGCGGACAAGGTGACGGTGGCGTCCTTCAGGTACCGGACATAACTGCAGTTATCTTGGGAAACCTTGAGGGCGTAGGGGAGGCGGACCAGGTGGTAAGGCAGGAAGCAGACGCAGAAGACGCTGACCAGCATCAGAATCTTCCGGCGGGACGTGGCCAGCCTGCGGGCGCCGGGGGAGGACGCTCGCCGCTGCCGCACGGCCGCCAGCCTGCGGGAGGCGCTGCAGTAGAAGAAGAGCAGGGCGAGGAAGACCAGCAGGAATATGGTGCCGGAGACGGCGTGGATCACCCTGTAGACATGAAGGACCTGCTCGCTGTGATTGTCGTTGCAGCTCGCCATGACCTCAGAAGGAGGCGGAGTCGGCTGATTGACCAGCACCAGGATGATGTAAAAGCTTGCCACGGCGAGGAGGAACAGCCAGGTCACCGAGGAGGCGACGCGAGCCGCCCGCACCGACGTCAGGAGGTGACTTCCTGTAAGGTGGACGATCTTGAAGTACCTGGTGGGAGGAGCCTGTTCAGCATCAGCGCTCACTTTCTGGACAAGATGGCCGCCGGAGGGCCTACCTGTTGCCGGCGATGTAGCCCATGAAGAGGATGCTGGCGTACATGTTGAGGTAGAAGATTGCGGCTCCAAAGTTGCAGAACACCCAGCCGGCAGATTTCGTGGCCAAGTAGGCGATGCGGATGGGAAGACAAAGGCACAACAGGAAGTCCGCGGCCGCCAGGTTCTTCAGGTAGACGCCGACGCTGCTGGACGTGCCAGCGCCACACAGATAGCCCCTTAGCATCACACCGTTGAGCAGCAAGCCCACCTGGAGATAAAACCAATGAGTCCACCTGTGGACTGAAACTCCATCAAGTTGTCTCACCAGGAAGACCAGGCTGTAGACCACCACGAAGACTACGCGAGCCCAGGTTGGGTAGCTGTTCTGGTTGTCGGGGGCAGACTGGTTGGAAGGCGCAGTTGCCCCAAAAAGGACGCTCATGTTTCTGGAGGAACCAGACGGTGAGGTCAGACATGAGGGCCCATAAGGAGAATGGACTTTCCAACCGTTTGTGACATGATATTGAAAGGAGGGGAGTGTTGTGGGATTCGGGGGTTGGGCTGCTAGGGAGAGCCAGCCCGGGACAGAAGAGGAGTTGCTGAGCTGAGTCCTACTGTAAGGAGGTGGTCTCAATTATTTTCCGGCATGTCCCCCCCATAGAGGACAGAATCGTTGTCACACACCCCCCGATTTGAAATACTACTGAGAAATTGAAGTCTACTTATTTATGTGTACTGTACAGACTGAACTCAAAACCGAAAGAAGAAAATGCAACAAAACTGAGAGCTGTGACGCATACGAGCGTATTTAAGGGTCACGCTGCATGTTGGCTACAATAAATGAGTACATGTTGGCAAGTCCCAAGTGCCCCCTGACTGCTCACCACATTGCATTCTTAGCTGCGTCGTTGTGTCGGGTTTTTGTCTTTAGAACGCACAGAAAAGAGAAAGGCGAGTCTCACATAAGGATTGTGGATGATGGGCAAATTCCAAAAACGAGCCGGCTCTCGGTGTTCATTTCAAAGAGCCGGTTCGTTCGCAATCAACCCATCGCTACGCCAACACTTCATCTTAGGAGTGACAGGCAGCTTAAGGGGGCAAAAGCAAATGCCCACCCAGTATGACAAAGACCAAAACCACAACAACAAAAATCCCCTATGATTGGAGCATTCTAAAACGGTAGAGAAATATGAAAAGTACAGACCTTTGAAAAATTCCCCAATCATTTTCAATGGGGGAAAAAAATCTGGTAGTTTTTTTTTGGGGGGGGGGAAACTAAAATGATTGCAAACTATCCTCAAATGAGCTGAACAATTTCATACTTCAATGGTCAGAATTGTGGGAATGGTGGGGTAGTAAAAATAATATGTGCTGTAGCATTCACACAATAATAATATACTATATATATATATATATATATATATACTATATACAATATACTAGACTGGGACCTGGTGAGTTATTTGTAGCAGAAACACTACTTACATTTGCGACATCGTCACAAAAGATGTAACAGTCAAGATCAGGTCCGGAGAAGCCTGAGGTACCATAAGGATGCAAAGATCAGGAGGACTATCTACCCTCCAAAAACACCTGGAGAAGAAGGAAACGTCAGCAAACAACAGCATTGAGTCAACAAGCCACAAGTGACCTAAGTCTGGAACGCTGGATTCGGCTTTTCTCCTTAAACGGACCTAAAGACGCCGCAAATGGACACCAGCACGCACCCTGACTCACAAGCTGGGAGGGCTGAGACGCCTGCTGTCCTCACCTGCGTGCTCCACTGACTGCAGCTTGCCGCTTCCTCCTTTTAGCCGCTTCCTCCTTTTAGCCGGCATGTGTTGTTTGCATGTCACACACACAAACACGGGCTGCTTCCGGCGAAGAAGACACAACGAATAAATCCATCAATCTGTTCAATCTGCGTTCAGATGTGTGTGAAGTTGACTTAGATTTCACTCTTTATATTTGCTCAAACAATTGTTTGTAATAAAAGGGACTTATTATGACCTCTGTGTTTTTGTCTTGATGGCGCTTTTGTGGTAGATTAGGGTCCTTTATTAGTCAAAACATATAGAAATGCAAGTGATATGTAGTATTCTGGCCACTAGGTGTCAATAATGACGCATAAGTGGGAGCCTCGCTTTTGGAGGGAGTGTGGTTTGGGGTGCATGGCGGTGTTCACCACGAACATCTCCTCATTCTCTGTTTCGCTCTGATGCAGGTATCCTGTCCCCGCAGACTAATGTAGATTTCATGTAGATTTGTAGATCTGGACGGTCATTGTTCAACAGGTTCTGTTTCTTTTCTCCTTGTTTTTCTTGTATGTTTTTTATAATTAGTATATATGTGTATACATATATATGCACACTGTATGTGTGTGTATGTATGTACTGCATGGATATGTGCATGTGCACAGTATGTGTATGTATGCGTGTACCAATATGTGTATGTATACAGTATATGTGAGTGTATGTGTATATATATATACATATATATGTGTATATATATTTATATATATATGTGTATATATATTTATATATATATATATAATTTATTTTATGTTTTGGGTTTTTTTTGTTTTTGTTTCTTTCTTTTCCTGTATTTTTGCTCATTTTTCTCTGTAACTTTTCTGGTTGTTCCTGCAATCGTGATTATCATGGTTGTTTATAATATGGTTGAAATATGTCTGTGAGGTTCTTCCGCACCCTTTCATATATCACCCCCCACCAACCCCCACCCGTCCCTTTTCAGGTCAGGTCCAGCATTGAAATGGGGTAAGACAAAATAATAATATTTAAAAAATAAAAAACAATAATGACGCGTAACATTTGACACATTACCCTACATTACATTACCTTAACACTGCATGAAGTCATGAAGTTAGCCATGGAATGTCCCTGTCTGCTGTAAACTATTATTTTTGAAAGGGCTTTTCATAGTCTGTTGCATCTTTCCTCAGACTTTAGTTTTGAGAGGTTCAAAGAGGTGACTTTAACCAGCATGCCTACCCTGCCACCTAGCGGTCATACTGCAGCATTGCCACCCAAATGGACATGGGCGCCACCAGAGGGCGGTGTAAATACACACTACCGTATATGACCGCCAGGGTGCGGCAAAGTCCAAGTGAGGATGCTAGACTTTCTGCGGAGTGCAAATGTTTTGTCCTGGTGGTGGGCCTAAGACACGATGACGCAAGTATACACTCAGACACAGCTTCAGTGTGATACTCAAGTCAACTTTTTAATAGTAAGAACAAAACGCTGACGTGTGCGTTCGAACTGTGGAGCAAGCTACGTGACAACGCGAACGCGACAGTCTGGGGTGTCCCCGGTTTGCTGTGCCAGCCGTCACGGCGCTCCACGTCCTCATCACACATCGACAAAGTGTCCCGCTTTACTTTGTTACTGTTCTTGTCATGGAATATCTCCAACCACCATGGTCCGCGGTGTCCTAAATATTGCTGAGGCTGGGGGCGGTGGTGAGAGACGCGCGTCTCTGTCTTGTGGACAGCTTCCTCAGGAGGGACTCCCTGAACGTTTGGCACATGAGGAAGTAGATGACGGGGTCCAGGCAGACGTTAAGGGCCGACAGGAAGAGCGTTCCCTCCTTGAGCTGGAAGAGCAGGAAGCGCGAGGCTCGGCTGAAGCCGGAGGAGGGCATCTGGCTGAGCGTGTAGGGGATGCGGCAGACGTGATAGGGCACGAAGCACACGAAGAAGACAGCCAGGATGCAGAAGATGCTGCGGTTGGACTTGCGCCGCACGTCGGCGCTGTCGCGTTGCACTCTGCGGTACGACTGGTAGACCCGGCGGGCGATGGAGGCGTAGCAGAAGGCCAGAACCAGCAGGGTGATCCAGAACAGCGCCACGCTGAAGAGAGTGGAGACCTGATGCCACTGGATCCCCAGCGGGTTCTTCAACAGCATGCAGTGCCGAGAGCTCTCCTCGTCGGCCGTCTGGCTGGTCAGCACCGCATTGGGTAAAACACAAAGGACGAGAAGGGTCCAGTTGAACAGCGCCAGGACCCGGGCCACACTCACCCTCTGCAGGAAGAAGGAGGCCGAGGCGTGCCGCACGATCTTGATGTAACGCTCCAGGCTGATGAGGCCCATGAAGAGGATGCCCACGTACATGGACGAGTAGAAGAGCACCGAGGTGTAGCGGCACACCACCACGTGGAGGCGCCAACCGCCCAGCCCCAGCTGGATGGCCACCCTGAAGGGGAAGGTGGCCAGCATGAAGAGGTCCGCCACCACCATGTTCTTCAGGTAGACCACCAGCGCTGAGTCGCTGGGAACCCGGAAAAAGATCCCTGCGGCCACGCCGTTGAGGGGCACGCCCACCACGCAGATGACGAAATACAGAGACGGAAGCACCTGATGTGTGAAAACGCTGCTGACGTCTGATTGGTTGGCGGGGAGGCGGGTGGAGTTAATGCCGTCCATCCCTGAGGAGACATGGAAAAAAGTGAAAAGGCTGGGGTGTCCACGCTTCCTCGAGCGATGGCTGTAGACAGAAAGAGTGAGGATGCTGGGGGCCATTTTGATACCAGTGACACGCAGCATGGTACTGAAACCAGTGCACATGGCAATATTTTGGGGGGACCAGCAAAATGAACAAGTTAGTTTTCATTCGTCATGTGATGATTAATTATCGTCCCATGTTTAGTGCACACCAGACAGATTTTCCCAAGACGAAATCTTAATCTCCCACGATCTTGCGATACTCCAAACAGTAAATGATTGATTTTATTTTTACAATACGCAAAATGGCCCAAGTGCCGTACGTTGGACACCCCTGCTATAAGAAGACCACGTCAGTAAAAGCGGTCTGCTGTAAATCCCCCGTAATTGTGCACGAGTCATTGTGTGCGCGTGCGATTCATGTTCGTCCAACACAAACTTCCTTCCTCCATCGTGCACACGGGGGACAAACAAGACCCCCCTGGGGGAGGGGGACGACGCGTGGAGTTCCTCAGTTGACTCGACGGTGGGGGCCGACTGTCCTGCTGCCAAGCGACCACTTCACTGGCCCAACATAAACGCGTGACAAACTGCAGCAATTAGGGGATGTTGTCGTCAGCTTGAGTATATTTTTAACCGCTTTATTTTGACATGACACAGCTGTATGACTCCCACTTGGAGTATTTCAGTTCTCAAAAGATTCCATCCATCCCAGAATTGTTTTTCTTTCTGGCATGTTGACCCCCAAACCTCAACCAGTGATATTTCTCATTGTCTCAGCACCCGTCTTCGAGTCTCTTATGCTGCTGAAAGCGTACGTGTCCACCCGTGGACGTGTGGATACACTTTTTCAGTGTGAGGTACCACAGGGGTTAGTCCTGTGACCTTTTGTGTTTACATAGTTGTCTTCTTCTTTACACTGGCTGACCTTTCACACATTCAAACACGTTCACACACGTTCTTTGCTCCCACAGCTGAGCAAACAGCGCGCGTGCGTCGGCGTGTCTTGACTGACGCTCAGTTTTTCGGCATCATAAATAAGTAGCGTTTCATCAGTCTGAACGGGAAGACATTAAACGTTGCCAATAACAAGTCGTTGTGCTGCATTGAAAAGTGTGGTACTTACCTCACAAACATCGGACGAAGCTGTGAGCTGCTGACTTTGTGTCTTCTTGCGGTTGCACTTCTCTGTCCGTCTGATGATGTCCCTCCGCCCACCGTCTCCCTCACACTCTCTCTCTTGCTCATGGCCGTCCCCCCATCATGTCCACCAGTCAGGCTTCATTGCCTGCCAACATGGCCGTGGTGACTCAGGGGTGACACGATATTTCGTTGCTCTTCAAAGAGCAGATGTGACACCAACTCGTCCCAACGGTAGCCTGGTTTTTCTTGAGGACTTGAAAGTAAAAGGCTGAAGGTTTCAACTTCATGTCCAAGTCTCACAGCCGCAAAGCAAGACTGAAAAGGCTCGAACCGTCATCGTTGGCTTGAAGGTTGAATGAATTTGTGCACCTGTTACACTCACCTTTCTTCCATGCCTGAGGAGACATCAGGAAATGGTCCAGACTGAAGCTGGTTTCATGTTTTCACGCGGTCCCAGCTCTTTGGTCCACCACCTCCTTCCTGCCGCAGTGTCATCTTTGGACTAGGCTGCAAACGTCCACCCACCCCCAGCTGAGAGTCCAAACAAGTTCTGCCCACGCTGTTTTGCTCTTTTGAATGACAGGAAGCACGCCAGCAGGATGTGGAGCATCTCTGCTCAAACAACATCTGCAGATAGAAGCGTCAATGCAAAATACAAACAGAACCAGGTTGATCGTTAAGTGCTCATCACCGGGCCGATACGCCGTGGTGCTTCATTGTTACGTACATGCTCAAAGAACTGTGGAGAACTAAGAAAGAGGCGAAAAGTTTAGTTGTAGTGATGTGTTGGTCGAGAATGAATCAGCTCTAAAAACCGGCACGCGTCTTTGGGAGCCATTCGGGAGCCAGTGCCGTTTTTCCTTCTCTTTCAGACAAATGTCTCTGTGTACACACTGAGCAGGGTGTGGTGCTCTCAGAGCCGATTCCTTCCTGAGAAGTTTGCATGAAGAGGTTTGACCTTTTTTGACCCCATTTGTCTATTGATATGGGTTTTCCTATTTCATAATACAACATTATATTATAATTAGGGCTGTCAAAGTTAGTATGTTAATAAAGGGTGAACAGAAGTATAGTGAATAGTAGTAGGTATAGTAATAGTGGTAGTATAAATATAGCAGTATAGTAGTATAAATAGAGTCGTGTGTGTGAATTACTCTTGAATGAATGACGTACATCTGTGCAGCATGAGACGGTGCATTCAAAGACTGTCAAGCAAAGTGGGACAAATCGTCGCTCACATTAAACATTTAAAAACTGGGGGATTTGTAACTGTATATTATTTTTGAATACAATAATGGCCCATTTGTCCAAAATTGGTATCCATTTACATAAAATTTGATGTAGTTGTGTATCAAATCGTTTGCCACAAGGACATTACACCCCTACTTATTATAGATAAAAACATTTTGTTTGCGATTCATTTTGAGTGAACTATGAACGAAATGGGATGAATTGTGATCAAATATTTTAGTGGACTGACAGCCCTATTTAGGTAGTAAGATAAAAAAAATGTCATAATAAAATTAAACACGTAATCACAACGTAAAACAACCAAAGCAAGACAGGAAAGATAAGAACATAAGAAAATACATATATAGACTAAAAATAAGAAATAAAATATGTTTTATTTCTTATATATAATATTCATTCATTTTCTTTGCCACTTATCCTCATTAGGGTCACGGGAATGCTGGAGCCTATCCCAGCTGACTTTGGGCGAGAGGCGGGGTACACCCTGGACTGGTCGCCAGCCAATCGCAGGGCACATATAGACAAACAAAGACATACAACCATTCACACCTATGGACAATTTAGAGTCGCTAATTAAGCTAACATGCATGTTTTTGGAATGTGGGAGGAAACCGGAGCACCCGCAGAAAACCCACGCACGCACGGGGAGAACATGCAAACTCCACACAGGAGTCTCCAAATCTCCCAAAGGAGATTCGAACCCAGAACGTCCTGACTGTGAGGCCAACATGCTACCCATTCATACACCGTGCGGCCCTTTATATGTAATATGTAGGAGAAAAAAATTATAAAATATTTTGTAGTTGTTCAATTGTGTTTAAGCAAACCCATTTTAATATATAATATATATATATTAATGTATTCTTTACATTAGTAATTCATACACATCATTTAATTACCAAATAAAGCCACGTGGGAGCCGAAAGAACCGCCTCATTTTAGTGAGCCCAACCAAAAGAACCGGTTCTCTAAAAAAAGCCGTAATTTCCATCACTAACTAGTTGCTCCCAACGCACGCGCCATATGTATTGCCTAACTGACAATTGAGCGCAGTGACACCTACTGGTGTGGTGGAAACATGGCAGTTACATTAAAAGAACCGCGAGAACCTGTTTAAAAAGCAACTTGTTGTATATTTAGAAAAGATATGGCTGTGTCACTTGTTAAATCCCTTTCAATCAGCCCTTATCCTGACCCTCAGCATGTCCCAGTCCAGTCCGAAAGTCCTCCGCAGCGCTTCTCTCCAGCCCTGTGTCGTCACCGTCCGACCGGAAGTGGATGTCTCAACATGAACAGCGACTGACTCGCTCCCCAAACATGGATTAAAATTGTAGCGGTTTGTTTCTCTGGTCGCTGGTGCGTCAGAGAGTTAAGACGATGTCTAACACGGCGAGGAGCGGAGACGTAATCCACTTAAACGTGGGTGGGAAACGGTGAGGGAGCGCCGACATATTTGATAGCTAAGTGCAAGTTAAGCTAGCTCAGGTGCGTACAACGTCTGGATTCCATTGTCGGACACGACAAAGTCCCGGCAACGCCGTTACTTAATTACGTCCTTCCATTTGGAAGTACGGGGTAGTAAAACACACGGCCATGTTTCACTAAAGATTAATATTCAACGCGCAGAGGCTAAACGTTAGCGTAAACTTTGATAGGCTAGCGTCCGACAGTGAAACTCCCTGATGGTGAGATTGGGACGCTGCGACATGCTATCTTAACTCTTGAAACACAGGTTGACGAGAAGTTTCATCTTTAACTCCCCACTCGCCATTTCCGGTCACGTTTCCACCTCTTAGCTTCTTACTTTCGTTTTCCAAAACGCACCTAAGTGCTCTCTGAAGGGTGTGTTTGTTTGCAGGTTCAGCACCTCCCGACAGACGCTCACGTGGGTTCCCGACTCCTTTTTCTCCAGGTGGGAGGATAAAAACAAACGCATACCGATAATAATTTTGTTTGTTATATTTTTATATATAGTAATAACAGTAGGTCGAGTGTTGCGATTATTTTAAGACAATGAAGTGTTAAATCTTACTAGTTTGGTGACATTATGACTCATAAAGATAAATTCATTGTAGCAATTATATAATTATAGTCACAACTGCGGCTTGTGTGTCTCTTTTTCAGTCTTTTGAGCGGCCGGATCTCCTCTTTGAAGGATGAAACCGGGGCCGTGAGTGAATTAGCAGCAGCTAGCGCCAGCTAGCATGGTTGTCATTGTGCTGAGTGGTAACACCCCCTCGTTTGCCGTAGATCTTCATTGACCGGGACCCCTCTCTGTTCGCCACCATCCTCAACTTCTTGCGTACCAAAGAGCTCCACCCGCGCTCCATCAGCGTGCACATGCTCATGCATGAGGCCGAGTTCTACGGGATCACGCCGCTCGGTGAGCCAGCCCGCCGCACAGTACCTGGGGTGTTACCCGCGTGATGACGTTATTGTTGTGTGTCCAGTGCGTAAGCTGCAGCTGTGTGACGAGTTGGACCGCTCTTCCTGCGGAAACGTGCTCTTTAATGGGTACCTGCCGCCGCCAGGTAATCTTTCAAACACCCCCGGTGGTCTTGTGGCGTCCTCACCCGATGATGATGACGACATCGCATCCGTGTCCCAGGATATCCTGCCAAGCGTCGCAATCGTCACAGCGTGGCGGGGTCACAGTTCATGGCGGGTCGAGTCGCGCCCGGGGAGAGAGCGCCCGTCAGACGCAGCAACACCATGCCCCCCAACCTGGGCAACTCAGGGATGCTGGCCAGAGGGGAGGACAGGATGTCTGGAGGTTTGGACACTCTGCCTAGCACGGTTCCGCATCAAAAGTAACAACACGGAATGTGTCTGTAGGTCTGTCATCCGACCCGGGCCTGGTTCGGATCATCTGCGGCCACCACAACTGGATCGCGGTGGCGTACTCACAGTTTGTGGTGTGTTACAGGTACACGCCATCGCCACCAAAGCTTTCATCAGACTGTGAGAATAACAACTTAAAAAAAAATGTTCCCTGCGTTTTGTCTGCCAGAGTGAAGGAGTCCACCGGGTGGCAGCAGGTCTTCACGTCTCCTCGCCTGGACTGGGTCATCGACCGGGTCGCACTCAACGCCAAGGTGATGGGCGGCTCGCTGGGGGACAACGACAAGATGGTGGCCGTCGCCTCAGGAACGGAGATCATCCTGTGGTCCATCTGCTCGGACGGCAACGGGAACGAGATCGGTGAGTCTCCGCCGGTTGTTCCTCACGCGGCCAGCGGGCGGCTTCGGAGTGAGGCCTCACTGTGTGTTGCCGTGCAGGCGTCTTCAGCCTCAATGTGCCCGTGGAGGCGCTCTTCTTCGTTGGTAACCAGCTGATTGCCACCAGCCACACTGGGAAGGTCGGCGTGTGGAACGCCGTCACCAAACACTGGCAGGTGGGCACGTGAAGCGCCTCGTGGACGCGCACGTGACGAACCGCCATCAACGTGTGCTTTTTTCGTCTGAGCAGAACCAAGATGTGGTTCCCATCAGCAGCTACGACACTGCGGGATCTTTCCTCATCCTCGGATGCAACAACGGATCCATTTACTACATTGGTAACGCGCACGCACCCGCCTCCCCACACACCTGTTATACCTGCATGTTGTTCTTTCAGATGTCCAGAAGTTTCCTCTGAGGATGAAAGACAACGACCTGCTGGTGACGGAACTTTACCGCGACCCGACCGAGGACGCCATAACCGCGCTGAGCGTGTACCTCACACCGAAAACCAGTGCGGAACCTCATAGCCACCCAGAGCCGTGTGACCCGTCAACTGTCATTTTCATCATGCTTGTCTCTGTACCGCTCAGGCGACAGCGGCAACTGGATCGAGATTGCTTACGGCACCAGCTCGGGCTCGGTGCGGGTCATCGTGCAACACCCAGAGACGGTGGGCTCGGGCCCACAGCTCTTCCAGACCTTCTCGGTCCACCGGAGCCCCGTCACCAAGATCATGTTGTCTGAGAAACACCTCATCTCAGGTACCGGACCGGGACAATGTGGCCTCTTTGCTCGTTCTTAGCAGATGTTGTCTTTAATGTTTGCTTGTTTGCGGGCCACAAGTGTGCGCCGACAACAACCACGTACGCACCTGGACCGTGACCCGCTTTAGAGGGATGATCTCCACCCAGCCGGGCTCCACGCCGCTCACCTCTTTCAAGATCCTCAGCCTGGACGACGCCGACTGCCACGCAGGCTGCAGCGCCGGCACCGAGATAGGTAGCGTACGAGCTGCTAGCGGGGTCGAGGGTTGCTTGCTAACTTTGTGTCGTGGTGCCAGGACCGTATGGCGAGAGAGACGACCAGCAGGTGTTCATCCAGAGAGTCGTACCCGACACGGACAAACTCTACGTTAGATTGTCGTCCAACGGCAAGAGGTGTGTGTGTGTGTCATTGGTAGTTCTGGTTCTGCCGACACTGACTGGTGTTTTTAGGGTGTGTGAGGTCCGCTCGGTGGACAGCACGTCCATCACAGCCTTCATGGTTCACGAGTGCGAAGGATCCAGTCGGATTGGCTCGCGTCCACGGCGCTACCTGTTCAGCGGCCACGGCAACGGCAGCATCCAGATGTGGGACCTGACCACCGCCATGGAGATCGCCAGCAAAGTAGACATCAGAGGTCGGACCCGTTTGGTCCCCAACCCCGAGTTATTACGGCCAGCTCTATGATTGGTCGGCGCTGACGTGGGCTCTGATTGGATGTCTTGCAGCACTGGGCGGGCCGACAGAGGAGGAGCTGTTGGAGCTTTTGGACCAGTGTGACCTGGCTCTGACCAGAACACCTGACAGTACGCCCAGAGCCTCCACGTGCAGGTGTGCGCACACACACACAGACACACACACAAACAGATGATGGTGCTCATTGTGTGACTTCCTGTTGCTGCAGTCTGTACTCCCAGCTCAGTGAAGGCTTCAGACCAGAGCGTCTTCACTCTGCAGGAGCAGGAAGAGTAGCCGGAGCGCCGGGTTCATCCGGGTCGCTGTGCGGTAGCCTTCCTCGCCACGCTCAGCCCCCGGTCCCACTCATCAGGCCCCTTCGTGACCCGCCCTCCTTTGCCTTCCCCGCCTGCGGACCACAGTCCTTCGCCGGCTCCAGCCCACGCCCACATCGCCATATCGACCGAGACAGGGAATGGGGGTCTGCTCGCAGGGGAAGTTTTGTGGAGCGCTGCCAGGAGCTCGCCAAGGGTTCTGAGGTGGTTGCGGGGTCGGAGGGCATGAGGCGGAGTTGGGCTGTATGCAGCGAGTTAGAAACTCGCTTCGGTCTCAGGACGCCGGCCACATTCTCCGTGTCACTCTGCCCACGCCCGTCTTCCGGGGGAGGACCTTCTTCCGTGACATCGTCACCATCACCACAATGCAGGGCCACGCCCACTTCCCCCACAAAGCCCGCCTCAGCGTCTGCAAGCCCAACACAATCTCAGACACCCGGTTCAGTTCGACGCAGCTCGGCTACTTCTCCGTCAGAGCTCCAGACGTCGCCTGAAAGCCCGAACTGTCCAGACAGCCCAGCCAGCGGCACCGGCGGCCCGACTACCAGCCCCAAACCTCAGATGAACGAAACAAGTTTCTGACCAGCATGTGACTACTTCTCTCCGATGTCTGTTGCCACGGTTACCACCCAAGCCAACTTGTCGCCAAAGCTGCCTGACAACATTGACTTTAGCCACCCGTTTTTGCTAAGCTCCTCCCCCTCATGAGCACTGTCACCTTTTAATTGGTCGTCTTGCCTGTTGAATAGGTTTCAGGTACTTGCTAGCTCGTTTCGTTAGCTGCCTCCAAGTGTCCCAAAACATGAAAGTTCTGTAAACGTGACCATCTTTTCTACTTTCTTACGGTTTCTGCAGCTCATCTTCAGACCCGCTTGGATTTTGACCTCGCGGGTCTGGCGTGATTGGGAATGTGCACCACTTTTTCCACACGCACCAGGAAGCAAGTTGTATTCAGCATTCCATCATTTGTAAATACGAGTGAATGGACTTCTTTGTCATCTTTGTTTGTATAAAGTGTGTGTGTGTGTGTGTTGCAGAAGAAAAAATATATACAATTGCAAGTCTAGCAATATTGAAAATAAGTTATTTTAATGCAAATTAATTTGCATGTGGGTTCATTCAAATAAGTTCAGTAAAGAAAACTCATCCGTGATCAAAGCGCTGTCGAGTAGCACCAGCTTGCCAGTTATCAGTCTCAAATCATTAGAAGTGAACTTGACAGCTCCCTGCTGGGCGAACAGGAAATTGCAGTTGGCTAAGCCCCGCCCACAAAGCGATAGTCGCATCCGCCATCTTGCTAACGCAAGCTAGCATCTAATCAGTGCTAAACTGCCTGCCGCGTGGCCCCAAATGTTTGTCGTCCAAAACCCACAATCTACATTTTGACACACAGTCAACGTTCCGAGTTTGGAGTCATTGTCCTGCTGACCGTGGATGACGGACAGGAAGCGCTCAGACATTGGCGTCCAGCATCTCCAGCAGGAGTCTGTGAAGGGGGAGGCGGCGCTGGCGGTGAACCCTCAGCAGAACCTCCACGGCCCGCTCGGCCGTCTCACGTAGCAGCGGGAGGCTCATCAGCAGGCGGCCCGCTCGGTGCTGCTCCCCGCAGGACGACTCGTACTCCTGCAGGGCCTCGTGCAGACCGTCCTGGAAGCGCTGCACCGAGTCGGGACAGTCCACCGGGTCTACGTCTGGGGGGGGCATGCAAAGTAAGCAGAGGGAAAGGTCACATTTTCCAGTATTTCTGTGGTTAATATGAATATTCATGCATGGGTGGCCGTTATTGTTATTGTTTATGATTGACAGTGTCGGCGTGCGTCCATGCGTGCACGGTCACAGCAGGACGTTGCTTGGTTTTGCGCGCACTATTGACGTGCACGCTCTGCTAATGGGCCTGATGTCCCCCCAGCGCGCAGTTCAAGAGAGGAGACCTCCACCAGGGAGTCTATCAACTGACGGGTATTGATCGCGCAGCCTCAGACGGCGACACGCTGCTTGCGTCTCGTCAATAACCAATGAAAACATGACGATGCCAGAGACGTCACCAGCAAAGACACACAAAGGTACTAATCGATACCACTACAATGCCGCCCCTCCCCCCAGCCAACCACTGATCAATACCAATAACCACTCCTCAGGGATCAATACGATCGCACCAAACCCCTCACGCCGAAGTCAACGCTCTACATGTTTATGCAATTAATTCACGCATACACAGAATGCTTCGATACATTTATGAAACTCATACCTACAAAATATGAAGTATTAAATGGAAGTACACGCTATGTACTTCCATGCAGGGAGCCCCTTATTTTTTATTATTACACACAGTCTGCTACATGTCATACTCATATTAATAAAGGAAATATTTTACAAACGTGTGTGCGCACGCACCTGCGTTAGCGAGGGCCACGGCCTTCAGGGTGACCGCCTCCTCGGGGCTCAGCGCCATGAGGCGGTAGCGTGAGGTCAGGTGACGTACGGCATCGTGCAGCTCGCTCAGGCCGGCGAGGCGACACCGGCTCTGGTCTAGGCGAAGGTTCTTGGCGAACACCAGCTCCTCGCCGGCCGCGCCCTGTGAGCGCAAGGCCACGCCCACCAGTAGCGCCTCCATCCAGCCTCTCTGCAGCAGTGACATCTGGTCGGCCAACGAGAGCGCGGAGAAGCCTGGAATGTGCAAACGTGAAAGACATGTATGCGTGTGTACGCATCACAGCATATCATAGCAACACCCCCATCGCAGGCACATGTGCCCTCCGGTGGCTGTGAGTACCTGGGATCTGCTTGGCCCAGCCAATCAGAACCAGCAACTGGCGGTTGAGGAGGTCACAGAGGGTGAGCAGGGTGCAAAGGCTGCCGTCATTGGTCGATTCATCCTGATTGGCCGCCAAAGGGGCGGGCTCTGTCAGCAGCAAATGGGAAATGACCTTGTTTCCTAAGAGACGGCAACGACAAATAGTCATATGACGTCCAAAATGGCGTTCACCGGGGACACGACATTCTCACTCACGAATGCTGAAGGCTGCATGCGGCGCTCTGGGATGTGAAGCCATTCCAGCCTCCACTCTTCTTTTGTACTTCTGACGTCCTCCTCTCACGCGATCCATACGAACGCCTGCAGAAAACACACCTTGCTGCATATTTGGAAGACAACATGGAATAGCATGGAAGCCTACTTGGAAGATAATATGGAAACCAACATGGAATAGCATGGAAGATAGCATGGAAGCCAACATGGAACAACATGGAAGCCAACATGAAATAACACGGAAGCCAACTTGGAAGCCAACATGGAATAGCATGGAAAATAGGATGGAAGCCTACTTGGAAGATAACATGGAATAGCACGGGAGGTAATATGGAAACCAACATGGAATAACTTGGAAGCTAACAGGAAAGCCAACATAGAATACCATGGTAGCCAAAGTGGAAGGCATCATGGAAGCTAGCGTGTGGAAAAACCACCACTGACCTTCCCTCATCATTCCGGCCTGGAGACACTTCTGGAAGCGACAAGCTTGACAGGCTTTCCTCCTCCGCTTGTTGATCTCACACTCGTTCATGACAGGGCAGCTGTACTCCATGTTGCCTAGCAACCCCGAGCAAAAAGAGTAAGTTCAAAACATAGAACTGTTTAGAACTAGATCAGTACTCAAGGAACATGATACGTAACAACAAACAACAGCAAGCTGGGATGTGATTCTTGGCGCCGCCATCACGCTGTGTGCTCTCACACTAATCAATAAAAGCCTACAAGTGTTTGTTGGGGCTCAGCCTAGCGAGACTTATTGAGATTGGGATTGATCAGTAACTCCCCCC